>JAABPQ010016987.1:77576-99374 GCA_033439865.1 Alcedo quadribrachys | reverse complement strand
GGAGCTGGGTTGAAGCAGGTCAGCAGTGGACCTTGAAGTGAGGTTCCCCTGCAGCAGTACCTGTTGCACCTCATTTGTCCTCTCCCTCCAGTGGCAGAAGCAACAGAAACCTCAGCTGCTCACCACTGTCCTTCCACACTTCATCAGCTGACCTTCCTTTTCCATGAGTTAGGATCAACCTGAGCTTCATCCCAGCCCCTCACCCTTTTGTCTAGAACATTGCCTACAGTGCAGATAATCCTTGTGATGGCTTGGGGGCTGCAGGGTGAGATATGTCAAGCTCTTAAACCTGCTAAGGGGGGAAAGCCTGGTGCTCTCGTGAGAAAGAGCTGAGTAAAGGATGGGCACCGTGCTCCCCGGGGATGCTGCTCCACTGTACAGCTGAGTTCTGCCAGGAGGCAGCAGGGCAGGCAGGTTCCCTTGCTGCAGAGCAGGAGGGCTGTGGGAGAGAACATGTGCACAGCAGCCAGCAAGGCTGTTCTGAGACTTTTGCTGAGGTTTCCTTCTATGCATCTAGCAAAACAGGCTCCCCCTTTCACACTTTCCAGATATTTTTACATTTCTCTGCAGATGCTCGTAGAACACCAACACTTGTTTGGTTTGAAGCCTGAATTAAAAATCCCAACTGATGAGGCAAAAGGAAAAGGAAAAAAAATAGGCAAGTGTTTGTCCCAGAATTAAAATCTGTTTAAATTTGAGAGTTCTTAACCCATGAAACAGTGATGGAGTAGAGAATTTCTCTTGGACTGAATCACTTACGTTTAAAATGGAACATGCTCTAAAAATAAATGGGTAATTGCTTCTCTGTAGTCAATATGGAATTTAAAGATGACTGACGGAGTGATTTGTCATCCATCTCCCATAGTAGAAGTCATCTGTGTTGTTAAAGGCATTTGTTTCTATTAGCACCTTTTTAAGTAGTTTTGTTAATGAGCTTTTGAACACCAGGGCTGAGGTCTGTCATGTGGTATAATTAATTTTTCCATACCATAGGAAAATGTGTGCCATATGCACCTTCAATTACCAGATCAGGTCTATCAGGTCCTGAAATGTGTGGTTGAGCAGGCCTCTTGTTTTAGAGATGTGAGGAACATGCTGCTGTTCTGGTGCTGGCCAAGAGCTTTCATCCCTCTCTGAAGTTTAGGATGGCATCCTGCAATCTTGCAGATGAGATTATCTCATGGCCCAAGATGGTCCTTGAGCATTTAGGTGCATTCCTTTGAAATCTGGACCCTGTAAAGACTGATGGTGTTGTTCAAGGAGGAGATAGTCTTTTGCCTACATCTTAATGCAGCCTCAGGAAAATGGAAACTTAGAGTTTATATTCTAATGCAGAGCATCCATCAAGTGTTGGGTTGTCAAGTGTCTTTAATGATGTATAAAAACCTCCAAACAGCAACAACCAACCAAGCAAAACACCAAACAGAACAAACAAAAAACCCACTCCAAAACAACAAGAAAAAAACCCAAACAAACAAAAACCAGGCTTTAGGATTTATATTCTAAAAATATTTATACTTGTTGTTTGCCATGGTACTTTTCGTGTGCAACTTCATAGCTGCCTGAAAAAGACAAATGTAGCAGCATCAGATTTACTCTGAAGCAGCATCTTGATGTAAGCAGCAAAGTTTCATTCTGTGTTAAACATGGATAGGGAGGAAAGCAGATGAGGTGTTCAGCCTTGGAGTCAGAACACTGGTTTCCAAGACAATGTGGTTCCATATTCATGACGGGCCCATTAGCCATCAGCTTGTCTGCTACTTGGACAGCCTGTGGAAGCTGTGGGGAGATGAGAAGAGATCTTTCCATGAACTTTGAAGTTGTTGGATTTGATGGCACCACGCTCTCAAAGGGTAGCTGGGGTGAGGTCAGAACCATGATTCAGAACCACGACGTACCTACTGTGAGTCATGGCAGAGACCTGATGCTAGGTAAAGTATTCTTCAGTCAAACTCTTTGGGCTAAAAATGAATAATGCTTCTCCTGGAGTTACTGGGAACTTTGCTTGACGAAGGGCAGTGCTGTCTGGCCTCTCGTGATCATTTTTTTTTTTGGTAATTTGTTCTTGTAAGACTGTTTTACAGAGCTGAGCATCCAGGGAAGCTGCTTGCAGAGCCAGGGTGAAGCTCTGACATTTCTTTCTCATTATTCTAGCAGCAGGTTGAAGCAGAAACAACCACAGGAGTTACTACCCAGACCAGGTATTAAGGGCTAATGAGCCAAACTGTTTTCTTCCTCCTCCTCCTCCTCCTCTTCTAAGGCTAGGGAAGGATTCCAACATAGAAGCACTTAGTCCTGTGGAAGAATCCCTTTCAAGACCCATCCCTATGGTGGCTTTTAAGAGTTAAGTTACCTGATTTACCTTCTTTTTGGCTTCTGCATCTTAATGTTCCTTAAGGATTTTGCTTAATGTGTAAAAGGAAAGTACTCTTTTTTTTTAATATGAGGTTAACTCCCATTCAAGTAAGATTTGCCACCTGATTAAAGGCAGATTTTGTTGACTAATAAACTGCTGGTGTAGAACCATTACTTCAAATTTGATTTTGTATTGCTTTTCATGGCCCTCAGAACTGTCACTCTCAAAGCATCCTCTTTTTGGGTTTTCAAAGACTCTCTGTGCATGAGTTTTCATTCTCTTTGATAGCCCCCTCTCCCCAAAAACTGAGTGACTGCAAAATACTGTTGTTCTTTCCAGTGCCCTTTGCTACCCAGACAGCTGTTCCTAGGCCATGCAGTCTTCTGTCTCGGGCAATTAAATCAAGGGTTAATGGCTCAGACTAATTCTCTGTACCCAATAGCATGATGTAGGTTAAAACCATAGTGTCTGTTGGAGCAATTAGGTCATTTCTAATTAAAAACATGTATCACCTAGTTGTAAGTGAATGCTTAAATATCAGTGTCTTTTGCACTCAGCTGTGTGTGGAGCAGGTGCAGAGGGCACTTGCTTGTCTTAAAGTGCTTTGGGCAGTTTACATGGGGTTAGATTTTACTGCTGGGGAGGGGGGGTGATGAAGAAGTTTGGGATGTGAGAGGAAAATAACAATCATGCTGCAGGAAGTGTCACAAAGGTGTGGTAAAGTGTTCTGGGTGCTTCTCTGTTCAACTTAACTGTGCTGCTGAGATTTGGCTAGAGGTGCATCCTAGAGGACAGTGGAAGCAGTGTCTTCTAGAAATTGGATTCAAGGATCAGCTGCTCAAGTTGCTTGCTGGAGCCACTTAACTTCTAGGTGTCAGCTGTATTGTCTGGCATAGCCTGGGAGATCATCCCAGGCTCAGGGAGGCTGCTGCAGAACTGCCAGAAAGGGGCAGATGCTCTCATGCCCCTGTTTCCATGTGCATCTGCCAGGACCTGCCTGCAGAGGTGGCTGTTTGAAGCTTGGAGGTAGGGGCAGCACCTCAGGTAGGCTCCCTGCTGGGGTATCTTAACCTCTCTCTCCCTGCTGGGGTAGCTGAGCCTTGCACCCTCATGGTCTTAAAAAAAATTATCTATATATATGAGATATGAGTGTAGTTGGAAGTAAGAAACAGTTTCCCCAAAGATCATCCAGGATGAAGCTGGTTTATTACAGAAAAAGATGGACATGGGATTGTGGGGGAGGGGTTTTGTTGAAACCTCTGCTTGGAGTGGGAATAGAAATTTGTGGAAGAACCTCTGCTGATGAAATATACCTTGATTGCCTAATTCACGTCAGGATGATTTTCTCATGGGTAACAAACATGGTTTTTTTTGTGTATGTGTGTATGAATTGTTAGAATAAGATTCTGAGGTTTGGACTCCCAGTTAAATATATGCTTCTTTTGACCTATTTTTCCCAACCTAATTCTGCCAGCTCTGCATGTGCACACATGATGTTACTTGCTGGGGGAGTCCTGCTGACTTCAGAAAGACAATGCACCTTAGGAAGGCGGGTGTGTAAGAGCTGGTTTGCATGAGATGGACTCCCAGCAAGCAGAGGAGGTGGAGTGGTGTGTGAGGAGCAGTGTGACTGAACTGATCTAACACTGCTGTTATCTGCTAGCTCAGGAAGGATCACCACGTGTAACATGGCTGATTTGTGACCTCCTTGTAATAGCTCTGAGATGGACATGAGATCAATCTACTTGATAGCCTTCTAATAACTCCCTGGAAAACCCCCTTCATCTCCTTTTAGCTACCTGCACCAAAAGGGATAGAAATGCAGTCTTGCTAATCCCAATAATCCCTGTGGGACCGTCAGAGGGAACACCCACATGCTGAAATGAAAAGTGCTAAGAGGCCTTAGGCAAATGATCTAAGCTGCTGAGTCTACATGGCATGCTGAGAGTTTACCAGCTGACAGCCAGGACACTATGGCCCTGTTTTGTGCAGCACTGCACCAAAAAGAGTAACAGATTAATTTGAATTGGCTGCATGCAACTGGTTTATGTGCAGGCAGCAGTCGGGTTCCTGCCCTGTGCTCCCCAGGGCTTTTCTTTCCAGTGTAATGCTCCCTGCATCTCTGCCCCCCTCAGTGTGCAGAGCTGCTTGGCAGGTCCTCAGAAGCTCTCCAAAGCCAGTGTGCTGGGATGGGCTGTTGCTGAGGGAAGAGCTGTCCTCTCTAGTAAGAGGCATTATTATTCCTCTTGCACCTGATTTAGATCAGCCCCAGATTTGTGGCTTTCCAGGAATGTGCCCTAGCAGGCAGGGAGCTCCTGAAGTGTGTGTGAGTATGGGATGTGATTTACACCCATCTGGCCAAAGCCATTATGTTGTACACAGCAGATCTGAAGATTCATTGAGCCAGAGCAAGAGGGAGCATAGCTCTGATTTAATGGGCAGAGGGTGAGTTGCTGGGTTCCTTTGCCAAGGGCTGGTTCATGTGTTTTATGTGCAGAGTAGCAAGTGGGATGTCAAGACTGCTGTTTCTAGGATGCACAGGAGCAGAAGGTGAGGTCCCTGTTATGCTGAAGCAGGGTTAGTAGCAGTGAGCATTCCTTTCAACTTCAGTGCCTAAATTCTGTGCAAGTCCCCTTCAGCTTGGGCCCAAAATACCTCTCTAATCTTAGAATTCTGAACTCTTCTTACTCATGCCCCAGTGATGTGTCTGGGAATCTGCATGTTCGTTTGGTTTCTTTTCTTGCAGTCGTTTTCTGAGTCTAACCCTGGTAGCTGATGATAACAGGTCCAGATTCCCATGTGATGGGTTACCACTGTCATTCAGTCAGAACTTTGATAAGCAACAGGTTATGTGGTAACAAGTTGTTCAAGTGTCAGAGGACCTAGGATCAGTGCTCAAAGTTGTTGGGCTCACCTCTGAGTTTAAGAATGAGAAAATAGGTAAAAGTTTACTGTAAAAAACTTTCCAGCTCCACCAGTTAACCAAACCATTGTCTTTCTAGAACTACTCCCTGTGACCCTGTGCTTATGGTCTCTGATCAGTGGTGAGGCAGGGAGGCAGCTCTGCAGCCATACAGGTCTCAGGTGACTTCATGTAAAGGGAGGATTTCTTACCAGAGGAACATGGTAAACATCGTAGTTTATTGTAAATGAATCGCAAAACTCTTCTCCCTCTCAGACCTTTCAGGGTTCCCCCTTTACCCACCCCCAACCTGCATTTTTAAAGGAAGCAGTGGGTAAAAACCTTTTTGTGCTTAAATCACCAGACAAATACTGCATCTGCTGCTGGTAGCAGGTCCATCTAATAAAGAACCATTTGTATGTAATTGCTTTGGAGGAAAGGAATTCCCATTTGAGGCCAGAGAGCAAACTGGCTTAGCCCACTAAGGGATGAGATACCTGCCTCTTGCCATGTGCTTTGCATCCCTGCTGTGCTGTCCTGCAGGGCTTGACACCACCCTCCAGCCCCAGGTGTGGTGCAGGAGCTCAGACCAGCCCTTGGCAGCCCTGTGGAATGCTGAGTCACCAGGAAGAGCCAGACACACAAATATTACTGAGATGTGTGCAGTGCTGCTGAAAGCTGGAGACACCCACCCCAAGTCACACGGGCTCCTCCAGCTGTTGATGGAGGTTGTTTGGCAGTGTAATGATGATGTTCGTTTTCAAGTAGCTGGCTGCTCAAGTAAAGGGCTGCATTTGTTGCTGTGTGAGCTGCCCTGAGGCTACCAAGCTGCTTAAATATATATGTATAGATATTTTTGGGGAATACAGGTGTCATTTATGTGCAGACATTAAATCACCCTTGTTTTGATGACTCCTTTCCTTGGTGTCTTTCACTTCCAGCAGACAGGTGACCTGACAGGAGCCATCCAATGTGCTACAAACATGCAGCATAATTCTCTTCTTGAAGAAGCTCTGGTGCATGCATGTGTGGGAGGAGGGGAGGCATATTGAGTAGTGGAGCTGCATGAAAATTGCCAGTGCAACTATTTTCTGTCAAAAAAGTGCTGTTTTAAACAGAATGGAAATGTTCCTTATACGAATGTTTGTGCTGCAGCTGGCAGCTGTTCAGAGGACTTGGAGCCCTGCAGCCTTGTTTAAAGATCAAATCCAGTTGGGAGAGATCAGAGATGGAGGTGTGGCAAGGTGCTGCTGCTTGTTGTTATGCTTCAGCTCTGAGGAAAACTTCAAAATGCTTCAATTTCCCACAGTGAAGAAAATGAGACTTTGCCTCCTCTGCTCCATCCAGCAGCTTCTTCAGAACTCTGCTGTCTCCAGCACATATCCTTGCAGTGCTGTGCTGCTGTGTTTACTTCATGGAAGCCCAGGGCTGATCTCATTGCTATGCTGAGTTCATTCAAATCACTGCTCTTGCACTAGGGATGTGTTTGGCCTGTGAGCTCTTCAAATAACCGTGGAAAGAGTCACAGTGTTTATGTGGGACAGAGACCACACAGAGGTTTCAGCTGGCAGGTTTGTAATGCTTGCATCCTGGAAACAAAAGCACATCAGTGAGGGAATCCCTCCCTGCCCCCATACACGTTGCTTATCTTGACAACATCACCTCGGATGGAGTCCCTGCTCCCCTTTTAAATTCAGTTTTTCTAGTTTAGATTCTAATGTTATTTTAGCAAGGATCTCCTGTTTTGTTGTTTGGTTTTTTTTCTCCCAACACTGCTGCAAGCAAATGGGTTTTTTTTGCTCTCCCAGGATCTCTACTTCTCTCCACTCCACCAACACCTTTTTTCTAGCTGTTGGAGGCTAAGGTGTCTGTTCTCTCAGCAGCAAGCCTGTACCATGCTTGGGCTTCCAACATAAGCTGGTGCAAACCAAGCATGAATCACAGAACAGCAGGGGTTGGAAGAGACCTCTGGACATCATTGAGTCCAACTCCCCTGCCAGCACAGGATCACCCAGGGCAGAACAGATCCAGGTGGGTCTGGAAAGTCTGCAGAAGAGACTCCACAGCCTCTCTGGGCAGCCTGTGCCAGGCTCTGTCACCCTCAGTGTTAGGGTGTCACTGCTGCTCTTCAGGACCTTCTGCTTTCAGTGGTGTTGGGACCTTATTTTTGGATGTAAAAGGCTTGTGATTTCACCCAGCTGGGCTGCCCTAGAATGCAGCAAAGTCTCTGCAGCAGTTGTTTGAAAGTCATCTTTATCAAGGAAAGAGATGTCCCATTTGGAAGTCAAACCAGGTGTCAGTGCAAGGCATTTGTTCAGTGAGTGAGCAGAACCCTGTTCATGCTCTGCAGCAAGAACAGCACCTTTGTCATCTGCTAAGAAAGATAAAGAGGTTCATTTATTTTTACTAATATCATGAGACTTTCTCATTCTGTGTAGCTCACTGATTAGTTTTGTTTGCTATCTGCACATACAGATACCCTTTCAGGTCCTCCCCTAGCCCTGCATCTCATGTGCTGGATGATTGTCTGGAGGGTGTCACTGCTGTGCTGTTGGTTCCATGGCTCAGGGTATCCACATAGCCAGAGGTGGGACTATTCCTCAAGTGCTCTGTTGTCTGGGCAAAACTTGGTTGTGTCAAACCTTTTGTCTGCCCATGGACAAAGCAAAAGACAAACATCAGTATTGCTGTGCTTCATATTTTTATAGGCTGAGTGCAGAGAGACAAGTCTATATGAAAACCAATTCTATTTTGAGAAGTTCTTTCCTTTCTCCTTTAAGGTGTCCTGCTGTCCATGGGAAAATGGGAATGTTCCAGAGAACCTTGTCATGCTGTGCTGGGAATCCTTAGCCATTTTCAGCTTATGGATCTCCAGACCTTAAATGCTCTCCCAACAGCAGTGTGAACCCCCTCAGACATGCTGTATCATATCTAACATTCTGTTATCTATATAACCTCTCTTTTTCAGGCTCACAAGTTGTTTGTGGTGTTTTGTAAAAAATATTTTTCTTAGAGCTGAAGGGAGTTTTCTGTATTTCGGTACTTGTGCATTGCCTCTGGTCCTGAGCACCACTGACAAGTCCCTCTAGCTGGGAGGAGGTTGAGGGGGGACCTCATTAGCATTTATAAATATGTCAAGGATGAGTGGCAGGAGGATGGAGCCAGACTCTGCTCAGTGACATCCAGTGACAGGACAGGGGGCAGTGGGTGAAAGCTGGAACATAGGAGGTTCCACATAAAGATGAGAAACTTCTTCACCATGAGGGTGCCAGAGCCTGGCAGGGGCTGCCCAGGGAGGTTGTGGAGTCTTCTCTGGAGACATCCAAAGCCCTCCTGGATCTGTTCCTGTGTGGCCTGATCTAGGTAATCTTGCTCTGGCAGGGGGGTTGGTCTAGGTGATCTTTGGATGTCCCTTCCAACCCCTAACATTCTGTGATTCTGTAAAAAAAAAAAAAAGCAGAAGCTGGGCTCTGCCAGTGTAGGAATTCTCAGCTTCTGGTTTGGAGACTTTCTCTTGTGGGATAGGGAAGCTTAGAGTGTCCATGATTTGATGACTTTCCATACATGCTGTCTGGTTGGACATGCATCTCTGGAGAGAAAAGCTGAGTTTTTTTCTTGGACCCTATTGCTGAGTACTGTTTACATTAAGAAAAGCATTCTTTTCTTACTAAAGTCCCAGAAGTGCTGCTCCCACTAGAACACAGTGAGATTCCAGGGTCTTTCTCCCCTTGCTGCAAATAAACTCTGCTCTTTAAAGCTTGAGGTAGCAAGAAACAATCTTTTTCTTTTTAATAATGGTTGCTGTTAGTTGTTTTTTTTCCAGCTTAGCTATGATTCTCTTTTTTTAGCCACTTAAGCCTTGTTATATGGCCTTTTATATGCTGTTTGTTTAACAAATATGAATGTTACTCACTTAAAAAGAAAAATCCTGTCATCCTCTGAGGGTTAATCAAAGGAGAAGCTCTTCAACCCATGAAAGCAGGGTGAGCCTGTCTCTATTCTGAAACATTAAATAAAAGAATCAAAGGCAAATAATAGTCTATGATGATTCCTCAGGGAAGATTTAATTAAGAAAATGAAATTGCACTAAGAGTGACCCACTGTGCACTGCCAAAAAGCCAACAGATGAGGGAGAAAGCTGTTGGTGTCTGCCCATCAGTAAGAGCCTGCACACTGTACCAAGCCAATGCTCAAAAGACTGCCTTCAAGTGATGTTTAATTACCTGATTAATGTCATCTCACACTCAGTAAAGCTCCAGTGTGTGAATGGTGTGCATTGCTGGGGATCAGGGCTGCTCACAGCATGGGGCCATGCACGGGACTCTGCTCCTGCCTCACCCTTTGTCCCCAAGTCACCTGGAGCTCAGAGGTACCAACTGTTTCCAGCCTCCACTGGCTGAAAGGGAGCTGCTGTCAGCTGCATGGCAGCAGCTGAAGAGTGCTGTTCAGCAGCCCTGCAGACCTCAGGTCAAGCTGTACCTTGAGCAGGGTGGGTAAGCTCATCATCATTTCAGCAAGTCTGTGTTGCTTTGAAAACTTGTGGTTAACTTTTCATGCTGCTTTTTTTTTTTTTTTTTTTTTGGCATTGACCAAACCTGAGAGGTGCCAGGGCAGCGACTGGGCTGGCAGAGGGTCAGCTGAGGAGGGGAGACCTAGATGTGAAGGCAGATGCTGAGGAAGCAGCAAAAGCAGCTTCTCTTGGGATCACGTTGCCTGAGGTCTACGAGAGACATGAAGAGGAAATTGCTCTCTCTTCTTCCCTCCTAGTGACCAGGGCTTGTGAAGCTCAGAGCCTGGCACTGGGGCTCTGCTCTTCCATCTCCAGGTGAGGAGTGTTTCCTGATTCAGCACCTGAGGATTGAATTGGGAAACCATGGAAAGAGCATCTGAAGTGAGGAGGAGGAGGGACTGTGGGGAGCTGAACACTTGATCATTCCCTCAGCTGGGAAGTGCTTTGGAAATACATGTGACTCAAAATGCCTGAACAAACCAGGGAATTGCATTTATCAGATAAAGGTTGCAAGGATGGGTCCAATGTCTAGAGTAGAGTGATGTTTGTAAGCCCTGTGCTAGGGCTGAGCACATCCCCAGAGATGTCTCAGGCTGCTCACTGGCAGTTCTGCTGGCATTCCCTCACTCAGCAGAGTCATGGTTGGCAGGAGCATCCCTCCTCTTGCCTTGAGTGATGCTGCTTCCATGATTTTTTAGCATTAAACCACTGGCTGACTTGTATTCAGTTGTTCTTCCCCTCTGTGTAGTGAGGCAGGTTCCTGTCACTGCTTTTGCCCCATTTGTCTTTTGTTACAGATGAAAATAGAAGAAGAATGTGACAAGAAATGAGAGGAACTGTCATAGCTCGTTGTGTCCCAGTCCTGCAAATCTTACTAAAAATATGCAAATAATAGAAAATGCCAGCTGAAAAAAAATCACCCCCACATTCAGTTCCTGTGTTACCATGTGTGATTATTCAATTGCAAGAAAGCAGATTCTCATCACAAGCAGTCATTTTGCCTGGCTTTTATTTATGTATCTGTCAGTTAGAAGTGATATTTAAAGCAGCTACCTGATAAAATGGAGTGGTAACACTTTCCAAGCCATGAGAGAGGAAGAAAAGTTTTGCTTCCAGACCCAGTACCTCTCCCACTGTCTCCTACTGTAAAGTAACAGTGACTTTATAGATCTGCTTCATCTTCTCTGGGTTTAAAACAGGATTCCAAGAAATAAGTACTTTTTTTTTTTTTCTTGATAAATCCTATTGTGCCCTTCTGTTGGCCATCTGTTTTCAAATGTAGTGCCTAGAGATGTCTCCTTTGCAGCCTTATTCTTGGGGAGTCAGTTTTCTAGGACACAAATGACTCTATGCACTGCCTGTTGCAGGAGGGTGTAGAAATACAGAGCTGGAAGGGCTCTGGAGGGGCAGGAGCAGTGGTACCTGCAGCACTCACCAGGAGCTTATGTAGCTGCTGTCAGAGGCTGCTCAGGGTGCAGAATCCCAGGCTCTCAGTGCAGTCTGGACCTCTGCTGCTCTCTCTGTCTTTAGGAAGTTTTTCATATTGTCTAAACTGGCACTTGCTGAGCTGTATTCAGTTCTGCCTACTTGGGCACAAAGATTCTTTCTTCTTTGCAGGAGCATCTTAAAGCTAAATAGTATCACACCGTTATTCCCACTCCATCTCCTGTGGTTTTGCCACATTTTTGCTAACCACTCCCAATTTTTATCTATCTTTATGTATAACTTTCCTGAGTTTTGCTCTCTTCTGTGGCTTTTCTCTGGACTTTTCTCCAGTTGGCTCATCTTTTTCTTCAAATGCAGTGCCTGGGTGAGGCTGTGGTACTGCAGCTGAGGCTTGCTGATGCTCAGCAGAGTGGAAGGATAACCATGTGTTATGTGAACCTTGGTCCTGCTTATCTGTTCCAGCCTGCTTGTTTGGCTTGTGCTCAATAGCTTGACTGACTCCCATGCAGATTGTCATGCCCTCTGACCAAAGGATCCTCTTTGAGGACTCTTACCTAGCTAGAAATTCTCCTTACTATATTTATGCAGTTATTTCTGCCTGCACGTGTAGCTTTGCACTTCTTCCCTGTTGTTCCCAGTTTGCCACAGCAATATTGGCTTTGAATTGTGTCCTTCCCATCTGTGGCCTTTCTTGCTTCCATTTGGTCTACACATTGAACAGTATGGATTGGGTGATGTATATGTGAAGATATAAGTGTAAAGATGATGCTTTCCTGTCACCCAGGTGAAGATGGAGAAGGACAAGCCCCCAGAACTCAGCCAGGTTTGAGTTCCATGCTAATGCAGAGCCACTGGTAACTGCTGGGTACAGCTTGAATTAACTGCACCAGATCATGTTTCCCACACCTGAAGAGAATGCTGTGTGAGACTGAAAACCTTATTTCAAGTCAGGATATAAAGTATTTACTGGAGTTTTTCCTGAGCCACAAAAAGCTGTTCCTTGGCTGCAGAGGAAACTCAGTTGCTTGGAGGTGATTTGTTCTTGATGAATCTGTTCCTCGCTGCTTCCTGTGCCCAAGCTCTTGATGCTTTTTTGGACTTTGTCTGCCCAAAGAGCTTTTGGGTTTTCTCATCAGAGTAGCTGAGTGCTAGAGGGAGTATAGTCCAGGTTTATATTCCTCTTTGGCTGGACTAGTCCCTGGGACAGGCTTCATCTAGTGTCTCTGGGGCAGGCTCTGGGTGGTTTATCTCCATGTCCTGGGAAAGAATCCAGTAAATCTTGAGCTCTCCTGAAGTCTAAATGGCAAGACTGTACAAATTCTACATCAAGGGAATACAAAATTTGGTATCTTTTTTTTTTTTCCCTGGGGACAATTGCAAGATCCAGCAAATGACTAAAGTGGCCAGGTGCACAGTGTCAGCTGCTCCTGGGATCTGTGTAGCAGTCACCAGGTAGAAAAATATTTGGTACTATGACCTGGAAAACATTCTGTATTATTCAGATTGCACCCAAGGAGAAGAAATACTTTCTGTATACAAAAAAACCCAGTGTAGATCTTTAAAGATTTCAGGGGAAGGTCTCTGCAGCCTGTGTGGAGATGCAGTGGGATGGGTTTCAAACGTATGGCTCTGTGCTGGCTTTCTCTGACAAAGCCTTTAGACTGATAGATCTGCTAATTTTTCCATTATATAAATTATTTTTTTTAAGAGTTTAGCTCTTTTTTTTTTTTCTGAAGTCTATCAGCTTAAGGAATAAGACATGTTTCTTCAGATTGTAATGTTTATTTCCACTTCATTCACAGAAAAATAGTGTTATAAATCCCTAGTCTTAATCTTCACTCAAATTCATTTATAAAATACAAGAATCTTTGTGGTTGCAAGTTATAAAAGGCTGCAGATTTTTGGTGTGAGTGCAGAGCCATCAAGTGTGGAGCATTGATATGATTAGGAGATGCAATATATCTTGCATAAAACATAGCAGAAATCTTATTTGACAAGATTTAGCATTAATTCAGAAAGCAATTGTTCTCTATGATGGTCTTTAAATATTCATTTATGTTCCTTCATTCAGAGCTTTTATTATCAGTGATTTGAGTTGTTTCATGAACCAGTGAACTTACTTTGTCCCTGATCTGGCAGAGATTTAGCTGTATCTTTAATTTTGAAGCAAGAAGGCTATGCACACCAATTAGAGACTGCTTCAAATTAATTTGAATAGGCTAAGGCAGAGCCTGTGCCTATCAGATTTTGGCTGGAGAGTATAAAGTCTTAGGATTTGGCTACTTGGGGGGTTTGAGATACCTCATAAGTCCTTTAAGGAATTTATTTGTGGCTTTTAGTTATAGCTGCTTCTTTAAAAGCGTGCAGGAGAAATATCAGAGTTTTATGAGGAAATGAAGTTCTCAGGAATTCTACCATTCACTTTAAAGAGATGCTTAGATGGTTTACTTATTTTCTTTTGAATTGAACTTCAGCTCCTTAGTCTCTTTAATCAAGGTCTTAATTTGACCATGTATGCATGTCATGGATCATTTAATTCATTTATCTTACTGAACAGTATGTATTTTATGCAGCTTTTACAGTTAGTAGGTTTTTTTTATTGTCTTCTGTACTTGAAATTGGAAAAATTGGGTAAGGTTTTTTGATATCTAGATAGTCTAAAAAAGCATCTTAGCTTTTTCACACATGTTCATCACTTTGAAGCCCTTAGCTACTCTGGCTCTGGGTACGTTGCTGAAAGAAGTGGCATCCCAAAGCACTGTGTGAATTAGTAATCAGTGATGATGCTTTAATAGTGACCTCGGTTTTTGTCACTGCTCTGGTTAGATTTGCTAGGATTTCAAATCACTTGGTTTTTCAAGGAGAAATTTCTCCTCCCTGGCTTCTTTTTTTGAGTGTGAGGATGCGAGGCTGGATCTGCCATGATCTCCATGGCAGCACACATTAGTTCCCATGGCAACACACTGCACAAACAACCCCACAACTTTACTACGGTGTCAAACAAAAGCAGCTTGGCTGGCAGAGCAGCCTCTGATCCAGCCTCAAACTAAAAACAGGGGGAAGGGAGGAAACATGGGAAGAGGCTGGGTGAGAAAACGACTTTTTGCAGGTTGTCCTGGGAAAGCTTTTGCCCCAGGGTAAGCACAGCTTTAATGGCCCCCCAATTTCTCCCCTCCCTAGTGACTGTACCACCCGGCTGCATTCCTGCACATGAGCAGCTAAGTGATGTGCTGTCAAGTCTTTGTCCCAAGATACTTCTTTAGCCTGGTTTCTGAAAGAAATGAGGCTTAAGGAGAAGAATCCTGTGTTCTGGTTGTCTTTTTGTCTCTCTCCTACCCTGCAGCACTTGACCCCATTGAATCTGACAGAGGGACCAAAGCTGAGGAGGTCATTAAGCTCCTCTAGGTGTTGTGAGAAGCTGGGTCCTGGCTCCCTGCTCAGTCCCTGGGTGGAGGCTGTGGGATCAGAATGAATCATTACAGGTATCTGAGCTGGCTGGGTATAATAAGCAGTATAATAAAGCCTAGTTCCTTTGGTCTGAACTCAGGACAAGGTTTAAACACGTGCCCAGTGTCTCATGAGATGCTTTGCTAAACCCCAGAGTCAGGGAACTAGGAGAGGCTGATGCTCTCTAACAGTTAATGTTACTTCTCTTGCAAGATTGTGGTACTGGGAAGACATGAGGGAAAATAAAGGACTGTAAGGTGTGGGGGGTGTCTTGCAGAACTGCTTTGTTCTTAGTCTCAGAGCTGATCCCAGTGGAGATGTTCTGTGGAGCAGTGGTAAATGAAATGGTCTTGATTTATTGCCTGCCTTTCCATTTTACCTGATTATTGGTGTTTTCAGAAGTGACCAGTGATTTTTTTCTCAAGGATTTTGGTTTTCCTGAGTGTACTCAGAGGCCAGTTCTTAGGCAGCTTCTGTCCTCTGAAAATTCAGTCCTTTGAAGTTTCTGGTGGAAGAAAGAAGCATGCAGACATCACCCATACTGAAAGGCTTCCTATAGCAGTGTTAGTTTTATCACCAGCCTCTGCTATGCTCTTCAGGTCTTGATTGAAAAAAACCCCAATTACATAAAAAGTAATAGCTGTGGTAAACTACTAACCTTCCAAAATACCACTATTGATTTCTAATTTCTTAATTTTTATGGGTTTTTTGTGGTCGAGGTGCCACATCAAAACACTTCAGAAGGCTGCTGTGGAAATCCAGCTGTTCTTGCTTAACAGCCTTCCATGGTGCTTATGCTGTGCCCTGCCTTAGCATCCCAGGGGCCGAGTCCCTTCCAAGCTGCCATCCCACAGAACCCAGCTTTGGTAGACTTCCTGGTTACCTTTCAGCCTCCTTCCCCTTAAGACTTTCCAGGCCATATCAGTGGTTCCCAAGCTTGAACTGGGTGTGTGGTGGTGGTCAAGATTATACCTCCTTCTGAAGAGTCTTAGCTGGTTCAGTGTCCCAGTCAAGAGCAGCATCTCCATCTAGGTTTTCCATGTTTTTAAGCTCATATTCAGTGACCTGTTACCCAGTCAAGATTTCTGAGGCAGGGTAAACCAGACTTGCATCTGGTTTTTGTATGTGTGAGCAGGGCAGGGTTGCTGTGTGTGCATTTCCACTACTGTGACCTCAGTATGTGTTTTCAATACCTTTCTGTGAGCTGTGGTAAAGTCTGGCTTGCTTCTGCTTTGCCTCAGAGTGTTAAAATTGCAGTGTGGGCTCACTGCTGAAGAACTACCAACATACCCCTCTGCATGAAAACTGTGAATCTGTTCCATGGTATATAAAAAAAAAAACTTGTTTCATTGAGCTTTCATGTATCGGGAGATTTGCAAATGTAAAATTGCAATATAAAGGAAATGTATTTTGAATAATTCTTTAATCTGGTTTTCAGTGGTCAGGATATTCAGCTGCATTTTCTGTCTTCTCCCTAATCACTTTCATATTAAAGATTAATTGCATATCAGAGAGAATCCTTGATTAAGACAATGAAAAGTGAGAGCATAGATCTGTTCATTAGAAGCAGCATGAGGAATAATAATGAGCAAATGCCTGTCTTCCTTGTCTGCCTTACAATAGACACATAAAGGTTATGTATTTCTGTGATGCTCCATTTGCTGTTATTAAACAACAAAAAAAAATCATTTACAGTTTTACTGGGAAGCTTCCTTATTCACAAAACACAATAAATTACTCTGTTCTAAATGACTCCTGTAGTCTAAGATGAACAGGGAAAGGAGTTAATGTTTTGCAAGTGTCTTTTCTCTGACTCCATCAGAATCTAACAAGGTGATTTATCAAGGCATTTTTATTTTAGAGGTTGTAATTTTGACTAGGTCTTTCTCTTTTGCCATGTGCCTCTTTGCAGTGTTTTTGTCCTGCATTTTAGAGTGCTGCCTGTGATGCATGTGCCATGTCTATAAACATGCAGGTTTACCATTGAGTAATGTGTGTGTGTGTGTGTGTGTGTGTGTGTGTGTGTGTGTGAGATTCCCCCTGACCTGAGCACGCTGCTCTTGAGATCTCTGCTGGCCTCTGTAGAGAAGGAGTATCAGTGGAGTAGGATGTGGCAAGGGCAGTGTCAGGAAATCCATCAACAGCATGGACTAGAGATGCCAAAACTAAATTAGAGTCACTTTGTACTATAAATTGAAGCAGTTTGAGATTTGTGAGGCAAAATGGACTTTAAAAGCCCTCCTTTTTCTAATAGGTGCTGGTGCTGCAGCTGCTAAATTCCTATTCCACAGCAACCTGGGGCTGTTGCTCGGAGTCAGTTACTTCTTTCCACTAGGAAACTGAATGAGTTTGTCCTGAACCTGTGAGAGTCATGAGGATGTAACCACACTTGGCATTGCTCATGGACTGTAGCAGTGACTTGGAAGCCTCTGGGAAATGGATGGCTGTCAAGTTTTAATTTCTCATGGACCATCTTGAAGTCTTCTCAAATTTTGAAGAGAAAATGCTGTTAAACTACCAACTGCAGACAGTCTCATCCACCCCTCACCACTCGGAGAAATGTAGTCTGGGAACCACTAGTAGAGTCATCTTGTCTTGAGTGAACTACTAAACAGAGCCTCTGGCTTGGCTTTCTTCTTCCAAAGGATTTGGGTTTGCTCTGCTTAGGGCTTAGAGATTCAACAGGTGGATGTGTCTGATGCTGCAAAGGCAGCTGAATTACTCCTCCTTCAAAAACCTGTACAATCAGGTCACTTCAGAGTGGGAAGTCATTGCCCTGAGGCTCATCTGGGGCTGGTCCTCTGCACCTTCCCCCATGCAGGCCTTGGACCCTCTGTGTGGCAGATGTGGGGAGGATACACATGTGTCACTATAGGGTGGTCAGGTACTAAGAATACATCCTGGAGCTGGAGTCCTTTACTTAGCCAGTATGTTGGCAGCAAAGCTGAATTCTTGGTTGAGAAGATAAATTATCCCCAGGAAGTAATTAGCAACTGACAAGGTGACTGATCCCAGAGCTCTTGAGACAGAAGCAGTTTGATGATTAAAGAGATGTGGTACTCACTGAGTTTTTTCCATTGATTGTCAAATAGCAATTAGGAATCCCTGGTTATTGAGTAATCTGTTTGAATACCTTCTTTTGCTATCATTGGGCTTTATAGATCACTTTTTAATGCTTCTTTCTGCACCTTCTTCCTGGCTTTTTTTTTTCAGCTGACATGAGCAGTACACCAAAGGGAATAGCTAACCTATTTATCTTGTATTTCTCATGAAATCTCTAGGCAGCATATTCTAATTGCCTTCGTCTTCCAAAATGACTGCATTGTTTTCAGAGAAAAAAAAAGAAACTTTAGTCTTGGTAAAAACTTAAACACAAATGTTGGCAATAGTAAACCTTCCAATATACTCATCTCTACTGAAAACAATGGAATTGTCCACTCTGGGGGGTTAGGTTTATGTTTTTGGGGTTTTTTTTTTGTTGCACTAGCTTAGCTTAAATGATGAAGAAAAAAAAAACCCCAACAAGCTGAATCCCTGCAACCCACTGTGAGCCCTGCTCCATTAGACTAATAAAAGTTGATGCTGCAGCAGCTTGCTTGGGTGTTGTAGAGATCTGAGCTGTTCAAACCCCACTGAGATCAGTGTGAGAAGAATTGCATAGGTGTCTGCTGTGTGCTTCATACTGCTTCCATCTGAGGAGCTCAGGGAATATGATGGATTCATCATCTCACTTTAGGATTTTCATTTCACTGCAGAAAAGAAATGAGGCTTTAATGGGTGGGAAGGTGAATCTGGTCCTATTCTGGTCCAGAAAACTCCCATCACTGTTTCAGTCCTGTGAAAACTGGAAGTTTGCTCAGCTCTGGGTGAGCAGGGGTGAATAGACCAGGGACAAGGCAGGGAAAGACAGGAGAATCCTTTCTGCAGGGCATCAGAGATGACTATCTTTTAAATATGTTTACCTGTTAAGTGAAAAAATAACAATAAGGTCAAGGGAAGACTTCTGGGGGGGGAAAGAGATTTGTAATGGCTAAAAGACCTCCTGCAGATTCTTGTACTAACCACTCAAAAGCCATGAAAACAATAATTAAAAAATTGAAGATGAGAGAGAACAAAGCAGGGAGATAAAACAAGGAGAGAAACCAGCAAGGTTGTATAGATTAGCTGCATGAAACGATTAATTTTGGAATAGACATCTGGAATTTAACCCTTGAGGTCAGAAAATGGAGTCAGAAAATTGAGTGGAATACTGTGATTTGTGACCTGTAAAGAAGCTTGCTTCAGTTTACTTTGTCCAGATCAGTACACTGACCTCAGCATTGAGCCATGGGGGACAGGAAAGAGAAACTTCTACATTTAACCAAGTCAAGAAATCCAGAGATTTGCATTTGATAGTTGGGAAGGAGCTTATCAGTGCTCTGCAGGCCACTGGTGTCAGTTTAAATATCTCGGAACCCTGGAGAGGTTCAGGAGAACTAGGAAAGGAACTGTTTGGAGGTGTTGAAGGGTGAATGGTAGATAAACCCAGCTACTTGTTTGTCTGTTACCTGTTACTTATACCAAGCAGAAACCATAGGATGCTTGGGATGTGATGGACAGAGCTGTAAGGGAGGGCAGTGCAGGGAGGGCTCACCCACCTGGGTACTGTCTGGTAGATAAAGTCAAACTGGCCTTTTTTCTTATTGCTTTAAGCCATTTTAAGCCTGGTTAAGGGGAGTTATAGAATTGATTTAATACACCAGGACTCTTGTGGTGCTGTACAACACTTTGATTGAAAAACCAGCTTGATACAGAATCACCATGACATTAAATAGATAAAAATAATGTAACTTAGGTCTTAAATATACTGATAATAAGGCAAAAGCATTGCTGACAAAGGTGGCCATCACTCCTTTCTGTGCTCCCTCAACTGTGGAGGAGCAGCTCACCCTGTTTCCTCCAGTCAGCCCTGGGAGGTTGAACTGCCTCCCACCACACTGCCCCTTCTCCCTGTGAGCCAGTGCAGTGAGATGGCCATTGGCTGGGAACATCAGCCCCTGGGGGGAGAAAGAAGGTCAGGAGATGCTATTGGGAGGCTCTGAGGCATTGTATGTAGCCTCGGGGCCAGTTTAGACCCAATTCAATTTAATGTCAAACCAGTTTAAATTAAGACTTCTCTGTTTAGTCTAAGATGCTAACACATTCAACTGGGGAGTAGTGAAATATTAAATATCTGAAACCAGAGCTGTCTCAATGCTTTATTCTGTCAAAAATGCTGATATTTTGATTTTTTACCCTAATTAGAGATGAAAGCAGGTGTCAAAACTGGGATATTCTGAGGAGTGCTAGGTCTGTTTTATTCATTTTTTACAGAAAAGCTCACCTTTAACAACTAGAATTGCTCTGTTCTAGTCCTCAGCAAGGCAGCTGAGCTTCCACCTGTCTTTCAACACTGGAATTCAGTTGGGCTACTTAAAATTAAGCATCTGTTTAAGCCCAGTGCTGAACTGGGCTTGATTTCAGAAAACAAGCTGCTGCTTTGCCTGTCTTTAAGGAGCAGCTGAGGGAACTGAGAGGTGTTTTGGAGAAGAAAGAGGCTGAGGGGAGACCTTGTTCTCTCTACAGCTACCTGAGAGGAGCTGGGGCTCTGTCTGCTCAACCAATAATGAGCAACAGGATGAGGAAAAGGCCTCAAGCTGTGCCAGGGGAGGCTTTGGTTTGACTTAGCAATAATTCCTTCACTGAAAGGACTGTTAAGCACTGGAATTACCCAGGGAAGTGTGGAGTCACCATTTCTGGGGGTATTTAAGTGGTGTGTAGATGTGGCACTTGGGGACATGGTGTATGGATGGCCTCGGCAGTGTTGGGTTTATGGTTGGACCTGATTATACTAAAGGTCTTTTCTACCCTAAATGACTCAGTGTGAGAAGGCTGAGGAAGCAGGTGAGGTAGGGGTGTGTTGAAGAGAACACAGCGTGCACAGGACTGTCAAGTCCCAGAGAGGAAAGACAATACTTGAAGATATTAGACTTATTCAAAACCAAAGGTAAAAGGATCTAAAGCAAGTGAGTAGCTCAGGAGGCTGAGCCAGTCCTGCTGTGTCTCTGGCTGTGGAGTTGAGAAAGTTCTGGCTGTCAGTGTCCTGGGCTGCCTGGGCTTTGTGGCTGAGCTCCCACTAGGCTGTTGTCATAAACCAGTATAGTATGTGAACTGGGCAGCAAATGAGAGAGAAAGCACTGGGAGCAGTGGGTTAAAGAGGCACCAGTTAGTACAGGGGAATTGATGGCAGCTTACATAATGCATCTTGGTGGGGGCTTTAACATCTCCTGTTTGCTGTAGCATAACTGGAGCTTGCAGGCAGCTGTACATGAGCTGCATGAATTTTTCAGGGGGTGGGGGGAGTTTGGGAGTCAGGAATGTCACAGTTTTCCTAATTGGTACATACCCCAGTAGAAACCAAAATGTGAAAATGGACTACCCTAATTATCAGAGGCTCCTAGGAATACATTGTGCTGGGAGATATTCCTTTTCCATTTGATGAAAACCAGCGTTGTGCAGAGCATAACGAGGCTGTTAATTAAAAGGCTGTGCCCACACAGCAGCACTAGCTGGAGAAGGAAGCTGTGAGGGGGGGAAAACATTGCTTTGTGTCCACAAAAGATGGAGCTAATATTATGTTGGTAACCAATAGCTCTGAAATGGGTTTGCTATAATGACACAAGGTCTAATTCTGACTGGCAGCAGCATGGTAGGTTTCTTGTAAGGATGAGTACTTGTGTGTGCTTCTGGCCAGAAGTCACTTTGCCCTCCTGCTCCCCTGCAGGTAGACCGTGACAAACCCATGCCTTCCTTTATCCGGAGTGCCAGCTTGCCCTGAACCCTGGGAAATCCCCCCAGGCTGTGCCAGAAGGTAAAAGTTGTAATCGTTTAAGCCTGTTAGGCTTGTAAGAGGTGAAAAGACAGGGGAGGCTGGGTGATGGACAAGCCTGGCAGTGGGCAGTGTCACCCCCAGTACTGAGCAGCAGGCACAGAGGCTGTGCTGAGGAGTGATGAATGCTGCTGTTAGTAACTGTGGAGTTCCTCTTGACTTACAGATGTGCCATGTAGGGGCAAGGATGCACCAGGCAGAGGAACTCAAGTAGATGGGCAGCTGTTTTG
>JAABPQ010016987.1:58508-75065 GCA_033439865.1 Alcedo quadribrachys | reverse complement strand
TGAACAAAACCACACTAAGTACAAGGCTACAGTCATCTCCTTAATCTGGTTACTGTGCAATCTAACTGAGTAAGTAATCAACCTGAAACATCTTGCCCTGAGCGTGTCACGGACACAGTGTGACAGCTGCTAACACTCTGGGCACTACCTCTAGATGATTTGTTCTTTCAGTTTTGCAGCAATCTGACACAGCTCTTTCCACCCAAATTTGTGCTTGTGCCTTATCATTCTGAGTGTGATAAAGCTTGGGGTGCCTGGACTATGATTTCTCCTTTCTTCCCTGAGAGAATCTAGTGGGCTGATAGGAAGGTAGGAAAAATATATCTCAAGAAGAGGCTGGCAGAGATCTATGGGTGATGATATAGCTGTGTAAAGGTACAGCTGCTACCTGGAGGCAAGGAAGGAATCCTCATTCAGCCTGTGAGGTGTAACAAATACAGCTGATACACTCCTGTGCCTCTCCTGGCTATCACCAGGAGGTATCAGACTGCATTGGAATCTCAACTTCATCCATTAAGATTTAGGAAAGTTTGTTCCATTGATAGCATGTTAAATAATAATCTGGGAGTCCAGTTGTTTCTTAAGCCAAGCAATTAGAGAAGTTTTCTTTTTCAAAGTGGAATACATACTGTAAAATACTGTTTGTGGTATCACCTGGACAAAGCATCTGTTTTTTCTCCAGCAGACATTAATACTGTAAGAGTCAATCCCTCTGTCCCTGTCCCACAAATTTCTCTTCCCTAAGGTCTTTTATTAAATTGGAATTTGTCCTTTCCCCTTCCCTGTTTAATAAAAGGTAACTGCCTGAACTGCAGAGCACAGGACTCACCTGCCCATAGGTGTGACTGCTGCTGCTTTCAGTGGGACACTGGCCTAATGCATGTGCAAGCTGCAGGGGGACCCAGGCTGCTGGTTTGCTGTGCCTTAGGCCCAGTTGTCAACTGGTAATAGTTGGAAGTGTGGGCTGTCATAACCTATTGTGACTTGGGATACACTCTTGTAATGCCTGAAGGGCTGGAACTCTAATTGGCCATGTGTGTTTGTGTAGCAGCCCTGGCACTGGCTGGAGGGGTCTGTGGCTGTTCAGATCTATTTGAAAGAACAGAGCAAAGCTTTCTCTATTAAAAGAATAACCTTTTCTCATTCTAGTTGGGAGTGAAGCATTTCCCATGCTGGAAGTGAAAAGGGCTGTTGGGTTTCCTGCATTCCCCTGTAAAAGGGAGGCTCTGAAGCCTTGTGACACATCACCAAGTTTTTCTGAAACTCCACCTGAGGTTCTCTGGTCACAAAGATCAGTGTTATTTGCACAGCATCAAAATTGAGTTAGTCTGCTGCAGTGAGACAAGAGCAGACTGTAATATAAGGATTTTTTTTCCTCTACAAGCCCTAGAAATAAGTAACACTGGCTGTGATAATAGAGACTGCCTCTGTTTAGAAGTACTGTACTCCAGATCTGTGTTCACAGCATTGCCCAGGCTCAATTATTACCCACACAACATTTGGTACCCAAACTGCTCATTTAAATGCTGATTCTGGGTATATTAAAGATTCTGTTTTCTTTTTAACAAATACTTTTTTTTTTTTTAATACCAAATGGCAATATCCAGTGGTTCTTTAAAATAGATGTGAAGAAATGCCCGAGTGAAGTCTGTCCTGGGAGTAGCTCAAGGTAGAAGTTGGAGATCTTTCCAGTCTTCTCTCTGCACTGGGAGAGGTGAAGTCTGTGGCTGTTGTCTTGCCTGATCCAACTGTTGTTAGTCTATTGCCAGGGAACTGGGCAATGAGGGTTAAAGAATTGCAACAACCACCCAAACTAAGAAAGGTAAATATTGTGCTGTAATGTTCAGAATGATCCCGTGATCGCAGTGTGATATTTGCTGCTTTAAGAGGAAAGTTTAGTCAGTACCAGAATACAAGGGGCAGATTCGTTTTCTCAAGAATCAGATATTATCAAATCAATTGAAGGTTGTCCAAAGACCTGCACGTGACAAAAGGCACTGTGCTGGGCTCTGTCAACAAGCCATACAACAAATACAAATGCTGCAAACATCTTGTAAACAATCAGCAGAGCCAGTGATTGCACTTTTAAGTGAGAAGACCTGAGTAGCAGATAGTAGTGTGTAAAACCCATACCTGAATCCACTTGTTAACAAAATCTTTGTCAGATACAACTAAGTTAAGCTTTAGAAAAACAATGCCTGTGTTTGGACTCAGTTATCCCCTGTATATCATTCAGTGCCACTTGTGCCTCACTGAGGGCTGTGTGGAATATTGCAAACCTCAGCAGACATCACCTGATTGTGGCCTCATTTACCTGGTCCAATGGGGCATCTAGCTGTTGCAGAGTGAGTAGGAACTGATGTTTCCTACAGTACTTAGATTTTGCCCATTGAATCATCATCTGGGTGAAAAACAAGGCACTAAACAGTTGTGTTGGTGGAAATAGACACAATTCCTGCTATGAATCTATCAATTTTATATGTACGTTATTCTTTCATGTGCAGTGTTATCCCTAACTGAGGAGCAACTCTTTGTTGATAATCTGTTGAAGTGTGGTCTCATGTATGTTTTTATTTGTGCTTTTCATGCCTATGGCAGCTTTGAGGTGTTCTGGCGACAGATGGATTTACAAGAACAAAGCAGATTCCTGCCTTGTTGCAAAGAGGGCAATTCAGAGCTGTGCTGGAGATGACTGTTTTCCTTTGATCTGCATGGATGACATCTGTTGGTGTTAGTGCATGCCTGATGCAAAGGCAGAGGGTGGATGTGTCAATGTGCCAAATATTCATAATTGGCCCATCCAGGCTACTGATTTCATAAAATCTATGGCAAATGAACTGAATAATAAAAAAGAAAAGAAAAATTCATATTATGCCAAATAGAAAGTTTTCCCCTTTTGTCTTAAGGCTCCTTTTCACTCAGTCCAAACTAAAACATAAGACGGTTTTCAGCAGCTGTTTGGAAAACAAAGGAAGGAAATTGTCTGGGGGATGTCTGTCTTCTGAAATATTAGAATGAAGTGGCTGTTCAACATCCCCATGAAGATAAGTATGAGGAACGTATCATGTTAGTCACAGTCCACGATGTCTTTCAAGAGGATGACACTTCTTGCACCTTCCCTCCTGTAGTGCAGCAAGAGGAAGAACATCCACAGTCAGTGGCTGTAGTTAGAGTCAAACTTAGAGCTGGGGCACAGTACAGCCCTGTCAGTAAGCAGGAGGTGATGTGGTACATGTATTGCTTTCAAGAGACTTTAGATCAGGCTCCCTAAAACTCTTGAGTTGAAGACCTGAGTGTGTGTTAACCCCCAGCAACTGTCTGAGATGGAGCACTGATCATTACAGGGCACAGAGATGGAGGGTTTGAGACACTTGCCATTGGCATGAGCCAGCCCAACACCAACACTGGCATTGTACAGCTGACAGCATCAGTACCCAGAGGAGTCTGAGCACCTCTCTTCTGACATCTGCAGAGTCAAGGAATGTTCTTGGCTGCCCCTCAGCAGGATTCCTAATGAGGACATTAAATGGAACTGAATATTCCTCTTTTTGACATCGCTGTGGATGCTTAAAACTGTCCCCACAAAGCAGTGGCTGCTTCAGAACCATCCTGAGCAGTTCTTTTCTAAACAGTTTCATAGGCTCCTTGGGCTTTTTTTTGTGGTGGTGTTGGTTGGTGGGGTGTTGTTTTTTTTTTGTTATTTGTTTGCTTGTTAATTCTTTTGTTGTTGTTGTCTCTGTGTTTTCTCTTTGCTACCTTTCTTGTGTGGGAACTTGGTAATTCGTTGCAAAGGAATGCCCTTCTCTGTAAAATGCAGGCTGCACAATTTCAATTAATAAAAACAGTTTGTCCTTTTCAAAAATACCCTAGCAAGTGAAGTCATGGGGAGGGTATCAGAGAGCATCAGAATGACTTTTTTCTTACGGTGCATCACTTGGTGAACAATGATGAGCAAAACATCTGTTGTGTGAGGTACAAGAGCAGAGAGTGGAGAACTATTTTCCATTCAGCTTACAAATGTTCTTGTGCCATTGTTGGAAGATCAGCGTTGAGGATTATTTCAGGGGCATTTGGAGACAAATGAAGACAGGATGGGTAAATGAGCTGTGCTGGCCAACTCAGCCAGTGTCACTTGGCAACTGGGACAGACTGAAACTATCAGTCCAGTTGACTGGCTGCTGTCATTCCTTTCTTGGGGCTTGGTTAATCCTCCAGCAATCCTTGGTATTTCTGCAAGAGAAAGTGTAGGGGAAATCCTCTCATCTCTCATAGAGGGATTCTGCAGTCATCTTTGTGAAGCTCTAACTTTTGATGCTTGCTCTTAAGTAAATGTGTATTTCACTGTTCAGAGCTCTGGGAGGGACTATTAATATTTTATTACATATTTTTTTAGAGTGGTAGTACATTTTACTTCACATATATAAGTAGACTTTACATATATTTTAAATCTGGACTGAGGTTTTGTTTCCTGAACTTTTTGGGCAGAGTCCCAGTGTGTGGCTACAGAAATCCACCTTTGAGACAGCAAGGTTTAAAGAAATATTTTCAGTCTTATGTTTTTCTTTACTTGTATTTCCTTAACAATTATTTTTTGATTTCTCCTTCAAGATCTATAGTTCTTAGGATCCTAACTGCTTTTGTGACTGTTCACCAATATCCTGCCTCCTTCCATCCCCTCCTCGCTCCAGAACAGAGCCACTCTGAGCTGCTTCTTGGCTATTGCAAGTTAAGAGTCTTAGTTCTGAGTTGTGATCTTCTAGGTCCCTTCCTACCCCTAATATCTGTGATTCTGTGAATGTGAAGAGCATAGGGAGTGTCTCAGGATCTCTTGAACTGCAGGCATAGTGGCAATAAATGGTGCATGGGGAGTTCAGCTGGCCTGTGGCATGTCTGAAGGTAAATCTGAGCTGTGATGCAGAACCAGGGCCTTAAAGCAGAGTTCACCAAAGACTCCTTAACTTGCTGTCCTTGCAAACTAATGGGGTTAAACTTGCTTAGTTGAAGCAGCCCATGTGGGATTGAGTTGCCTGTATCCATGCTCCCAGCAACAGGCTGCTGGGCTAAGCTTACAGGCTTCTAAGATGAGCAGTTTGGTGTGACCTTGAAATTAAGGCGATTTCTGCATGTGTCTGTTGAGAACTGCTGTGTGCAGAGCATTGAATCAATTGTATCTTGAAGATCAAGGAACCACAGGTTTGTCTGCCAGGGTGCTTTGAAGGGGTCTAATTATGTGTGAGGTTAGGCCCTCTTGCTTTCTTGCCTTTTGTGCTTTAAATCCAGTCTTTTCTTTCCTCCCAGACATTTCTAGCAGGCTAAAAATGGGTCTGTGTAACAAAACTCCCCTGGACAAGAGCAATCCCTCAATGTGAGCTATTGTGCAGCCCAAGATCATGGTACTGGAGGAAGGAGATTAAGATGAGGGATTCTTATTTGGGGTCAGAGGAAGAAGTCCAGGATTTTGTTCCTGTGAGTTGCTAGAAGAAGAAACTGAACCTACTGGGGCTGGTTTCCCAGTGCTTGAGATCTAGATGCCAAAGTTGTTTGCCTGGTTTAAGCAAGGGTCTAGTTAAAACCATTGGCACTGTTTGAGTGTAACCCAAGACACCTTTGATGTCTTCACCCTTTAACTTCTTTACATCACCCTTTAATGCTGGTTGTTGTGCTCCAGCTGTGGACTTTGTAGTTTTACTCTCAAGGTGCCAGTTACTGCAACTGTTGCTGATCTTCACAGAGAAAAAATGTCTTAAAGAGCTGCTAGTGTTTTGCTGTGTCAGTTTGGATTTGGTCTGCTTGTAACGGATCATAGTGAGGTTAAATTCCTTTAGAAGCCAAGAAATAAAATTTTAAATGAAAATTATTTCATCTGTCAAGGTCAGCTAAACCTCTTAATCTGTTTTTAACTCTTACTGGAGTCATGTAGAGAGTTTACTGCCCTGGACAGCTCCTTTGAGAGCCATACGTGTACTAGTAGTTGAAGCAGTTTCAGGTTAAGTTCTCTACATTTCTTGGAGGTCCAGAATGCATTAAATCAGGAAACTGAATGTTGTAGGGAGGTGCAGAATTTACCTGGGAGTAGGTGAAGTCTGCAAGATGTTTGCCCATGATAGCTCTGGGCAAACTGAGAGGAGGTCCAAGTGATACAGTCTGAGTTGATGAGGAGCTGGGAAGGGGAGGTACTGCTGCTACACTGCCTATTCCCCAGATCCTTGCAAATTGCTTTCAAAAGGATTTTTTTATGAAGAAAGCAAGAGAAGGTGTGATTACAACAAGGGGCAGAGCATATTTCATCTGTTCTGCTGGAGGCTTCTTAAAGTTGAGAATGTGTCTGGACAAATGGTAGAACAGTGTGAGGCTCAGGCTCTCCAGTCATCTTTTGTGGCCAGCAGCTGGCCTGTCTGGCAGAGCCCATGATGCCTCTGGAATACAGAAATGGGACAGGGGCTCCTGCTCCATGTGTGCCAGGAGCTGCTGTGTCTGTCAGGTCACACTGGAGTTTTGGTTCTGGGAGCACAGGCAGAGCCTGGATGGAACCAGCTGTGTGCGTGAGGGGTGGAATAAAAACAAGGATGGCTACAGGGGAAGAAAAAAAAGCTCCATTCTCTCATATCACTTACAAAATAATAGCCTAGATCTCAACATGACTTGCTTTCAGTTCCATACTTAAAATAAAACCTGGTTTGTCTTTTTGTCTCGCTATTTCTGCCGCCCCCGTGATTTGTAGGAGGCACTTAAAGGCTCACATTAGTGCTCTTGTATTACTTTTTTGCCCCTCTGTTGTGACAATTCCTCAAAATAATGACTTGTCTATGACATTCAGAGTGACTTTTTTGATGAGGTTTGCACAAAAAAATGCTTTATTGTTGTGGAAGGTGAGCTCAGCGTCTGGAGTAATATAATCAGGGAAGTTCTTTCTAGTTCTGAGTCTGAATTAAACTTTACCTAGCCTTAGGCTTTCTTTTTTTAGATGTGTCCTTTAGGGCTCAATTACCAGTTAAATAATTCCCTTACTCCCACTTTCTAGACTGAGAGCAATCTGCACCAGGTATTACCATCTTTTCAGTGCAAAAAATTAGTATGGGCAAAATCATTGGTCAGGTTGACAGGTGCTGTGAGGAGAAAAAAGTGAATCCAAGCCTCTGTGCTGCCTTTGACCTGTTGGTTTGCCTTTTTATTTTTGAGGGCTTTAAATGCATCCTGAAGAACTGCAGCCTCTTGCCTGTGGTTGACCCACAAAGCTGGATCTTGGGGCTGTGAGAAAAGCTAAAGGTGCTTGATGCTACAGATGGCAAGTCCCCAGTTCCTCCAGTGCCACTGTGGTAGCAACAAAGATGAGGGTGTACCAAAGTCGGAAGGTTTGATCACTTGTGGCTACTCATGTCTTTCCAGCTTGAGGGTCCTGTTGCTTTGCAGAACTCTGAGCAATGAGTAAGATCAGCAGCTTGTGATCCTTTCTGTGGAGACATGCAAATTGCTGCCTTACACCTTAAAGAAAAGGAGGATAGCAGTGAAGCTAATCTAAGTGTTTTATGTATGTGAGAAAGTAATTTTGTGGTGTCTGCAAGTAGTAATTTTAAGAAAAAGGAAAGCTTAGGATTTGTAACCACTGACACTTAAATTGGTGGTAGCTTAATTTCTGTAATCAGCTTTAAATACAGGGTAAAATTGGGCCAAATTAATTTCCACAACTTTATTGACCACAGAGTAGCTACCAGGAGAGACCCTGGCCACCTACTTTTCTTTTTGACCATAGTATATTAATTTTTATTGTATCTTGTGTTGTTTGTAAAGGAGAAATATTTTCTATTTGTGCCACTCAGTGGAAAAAGAAAGGTTTCAGGAATTCTGTCACCTCTGTCTCAGGAAACAGTTCTGTAGAAATCCTGGTTTCATTTTTCATGAGACAATTGGTTTCTTTCCCTTCACAAACTTAGGCCAGCGTAGGTAGAGTGTGGTTTTATCAAATCAGGAGGTGAGCTTTTGAGCCAGGAGCTTTGACAATGAGCTGCCAGCCCCAAGCATCCAGATCTGCTTGAGAAGCAAAGAAGTTCTGGTGACCAAAGTAAAGAAACAGTGAAAATTCCCTGTGCAATGAAATAAAAGCAGCCCCAGCTCCATGTGTGTAGAGAGGAGAGGCTTCCCATGCCAGGGCCCTTATGGTGGTGCTGGGCTGCTGCTCAGAAAGATGCCTTTGGTCCTTCAGAGTCTCCATGGAAGCCGTGTGCCTTTTCCCTCTGCTTTCTGTTGAGTTGACAGAAATGTGGTAGATGGGCTACATTATTTATGTGGCTTCTCTGTGTTCCTGTGACTCATTTATAAGTAGATGGAGTGAAGAGAGTTCATTGCTGGGCCATGTTTGCTCTGGCTCAGCCACTGCTACCTGAATGACAGCAACTTGCAGGGTGGACCAAGGACTGTGACCTGTAACATGTATTCTAAGATCCACTTAACCTCCTGAAGAAGCAGCCATTATGATTTTATATAGATATTTAAAAGTTAATTATTTCCACAGTCCTAAGTGAACAATTGGTAATTGTCAAGGAACTCCTAGGTGACTTTTCAAGGAGAGTCTGACTTACTGGATTTCACCAAGACCAAATTAGGACATTTCTGTATCTGAGCTGGAGTCTACCAGTAGTAAGTAATTTTTCAGAGCATCTTAATTAGCTGTGATTTATAATAGCTTGTGACATATAAGTGTCTATCGTGACTTCAGCCAACCAGCTGTGATTCTCAGGAGGAATATTGTGAGCTAGAATCCACTCTGTTTATTGGCACAGAAAGAGCAAGAAGGGGTGAAGTGATAAGTGTATGATAGCAGAATGAAAGCTCTACACCAGTGGCTATGAAGAGATGAGGAGATTTCAGAGTAAGCAGGGGAAGCAGAATCAGTTTTCAGCATCATCGGCTTACAGGACTTAAGAGTAAATGACCTTTTCAAAAGAAGATGAATAAATGTCTTAAACACTTTATCATTTCTTTGATTCTAAGTTTAAAAATACTTAGAGGATAACAAGAATTTCCGTTACTTGTGTGACCAGGTTTTGGGTTTTTTTTCAAGGAGAATTGTTTTGGGTTTTTTGTCACATTGTTTTTGAATGTATGTTGAGTTTTGAGAGACTGTTTGTTAATATTGTCAGAGAGAAGGTAGAAATATTTTTAAAGATCCCATAGAATCCTAGGATATCAGCTTGGAAGCAACTTCAAGGATCATATTTCCATTTTCTGTCCTCTTTTAATTTTAACTTTTTTGAGCAGTTTTTTCTCCTCTGGTGTTTTTGTAACTGCTGCTACAGTGGGGTCCTGATCCTATCCACTGCTTCTGTAGAGCTACAGCATCCTCTCAATAAAGAGCCCAGGATCTTCACAGTCTGAATTAATCTGATGGGAAGCTTTTCCAGTTTTCTCCAGAGACTTCTTTTTCTTAGTCCTGGTTCATATATGGACAGACACTTCTTCAAATCCAGCTACTGGTGGGGAAAGGCAAAAGCTGCATAATGAGGAAGTTTTGATACTTTTTGCCAACAGGATTCTCTTTGATCTCTTTGTGCCAAATGAATCTCTTCAAAGTTCACTGCTTATAGCTATTCATAATAAATTAATGAGTAATTAAAACTGTTATTAGGGAAAAACCATGGAGTTTTAGCCTTCAGAAAGTGTAATGCTCACTTCAGTTCCTGCCAGAAATAAACACACAGATGTGGAGGGTCTGATACCTACCTCATTGCATTGCTGCCAACTCCATGTAATTGCTTTGGTTCCAAATCTATAGGTGGGTGTAAAATCAGTGTAAAAAAGTGACTCAAATGGCCAGTAAATATCAATGGATTTCTGTTGCTTTTGGAGCACGTTCACTGCAGAAGAAAAAAAATCTTAGCACATGGATGTCTGATTTCTTAATGAAATCATTAAAACTTTCTATTGTAAGAATCTGAGAAACATTTTCTTGACAGTGAAACCACTTTTTTTTTCTTTTTTTCTGAAGGAGCTTTATTTAGTTTGGAAGGGAGAAAGCACTTGAGGTAACCAAGTATCTTTGCCATACATAAAATTCCACTAAAGTTTAAGTGGTAAACTTAAAATTTTCTTCAGGTGTTTTTCATCCCCATTGCCCCTTCCTACAAACATTTTGGTAAGAAAATGGCTATGCACTCAGGTGTGCCTTAAATTCTTGACTTGTACAGATGTTTTCAGGAGTCAGACTACTATTTAATCCCAGGCTGAGTGCATTTAAGAAGTCTCAATGGGTTGCCATCTTTTGCAGTGGAGTTGTCAATCTCCCAGAATAAAAGAAAATCCAGGAGTGAAAGGCAGGAGAATTACCTTAGTCTCAAGTATATTAACAATAAATATCACCTAAATCTGTATCCCCTGAGAGCATCATCTTGGCTGTGTGTTCTTCCAGCGTGGGCCTCTCTCTCCTGAAAAAATGAGTTCTTGATGAGTGCTTAAAATCAGTGAGTTCCTAAATGCTTAAAATCATGAGTCAAGAACCAGAAGCCAAGAAGTTGTCTTAAGAAAAACTGAGGAATGTGGGAAAGAAAATGTCTTTTAAATTTGTGTTTTGACTTTCAGGCCTTTAGGATTGGCCTCTTCCATATTCTCTGAAAAATTAAAGCTGGTAACCCATAAGACAGAAATGAAAGAGTTTTACTTGTTCATACAGCTCCAGGGTGGTTTGTTTTTAAGAATACCAACTATTGTAAAAACTGCAATTAAATCTTAGTAACTAACTATCCCTTCACCCCAAAACACTCAAAGAGATTAGCTAATTTTTTTGGTCAAATACTTAGAGTATTTACTCTTGCTCACAAGTGGGATTTTCTCCTTTGTTGCCTCTGAATAAGACCTAAAGAAAATTTTTTCAAGTGACTGAAAAGCACCCTGTTGGCTGGAGAAACTGCCAGATGTAATGTATCTGTCAAAGCAGTGTGAAATGATTGGAAGTGTTCTGTGATGGAAAAATAAAGCCTTGAAAATAATTTAATGAACATGACTTATTAAAATGAGACTGTATTTATGGCCAGTTACTGTCATGGTATGCAGTACTTTTTAATCAAAAATATTATTTGTAGGGAGGCATTGTGTATCAGTTACACTGACAAATCAGGTTACATATACAAGTGCATACATATGTGTGTACACACCTTTTAATACATAAAAAAGTGTCTTGCAACATGGTGATAGAAATATTTGTTCACATTGAAAAATGAATTACTGCTGGATTCTGTTTCCTTAGAAAGGCTGCAATGCTGAAATCTTTGCTACTTGTGGGGATTTGGGGAAATCTTTGTTGGAAGACAAACTCTAATGTGTAATTTTGATTGTATTCTTAAATGCCAGCTTGATTACAAACACAGGTATAATTGTTTTGATTGGCTTTGATAGTTTTATTTATAGAGCTGAGAATACGACACAGTTTGCTGAATGGAAATTGCTCCATTTCTGGTTTGGTAATTTCCACCTGCTAATTGAGTACAAAGGGTGTCAGCACTTCTCTGAGTGTCTGCTGATCCCAGTGAGCAGGAATGAAGGGAAGAGGCAGGGGAAATTCAGATTATCTGTTGCTGCTGCTGTGCAGAACCCATAGCTCTGGGAAGGCTCTTTCATGAGAGGTTCTGTTCAAAACTATTTCCCATGTGTGTGTTGTCACTGCAAGGCCTGTTTCTGCCTTAGTCAAGAACTAATTTACTTGACTTGAATCAACACTGGTCTTTGGAATCTACTTTACTAATTAACATTTTGATTATGTGACTTAGAAAATTATTAACTCTACAAGCACCTTTTACAGAAGCAAATGCTTCCACTCATAGAAGTCACTTAAAAAAACCCCAAGCCTCACACCTTCTAAAATACAGAATATAAGAAAAATCTTATAACTTAAATACCTCCTTTACATTTTAAACAAAGGTGACCAAAAGGAAAAATCAGAGTGGTGCTGGTGGATGGAAAACATGGTCTTTTTTCCATGGTGCTCCTGTGCTAATTGCATGCTTGATGATGATTTTGCTTGATTTCTACATAATCTTGTTACAAAATGCAATATTCTAGGCAGCTGAGCTGGCATATGTTTAATCAATGTTTATTAGTTTATTTTGGAAAGGACACAAACAACTTTATTATGAGAAATAATTCCACTTCGCTTGTTCAGCAGCACAATTTGCCTAACATCCTTTTCCTGATTTCCTGAATTCAAGGTAGATCTTTATTAGATTGATTCACAGGTCACTTGTGGGTCACTGGGTTCACTTACTTGGTATTTTGGCTCAAAACTGAGAAGCCAAGTATTGGTTCCTGAGAGATTTGGGGCTTTTTTTTTTTAGGTATATAAACATGAAGCTCAGGTACACCTGATAGAAAAAATACTGAAGTGTCCCCATCTTGATGATTGTTTTTAATGCTGATTATTTTAATGCATCACACACTGACTTATAAGCCACAATTTAAAATATGTAATAGTAGAAATTAAGTTGTATGGGAGAAATTAATGGAGTAATCAGATGAAAAATGATAGGTTTCTACTGAAGTTTATGGGTTTTTCTGGTTATAGAAACAGCAATGAATTTGTCAGCTAGCTCCTTTTTATGTGGCTAAAGAATATACTCCTGTGACTTTTTTAACAGCACTCTGCAAGTTAAATCTGATCACTGGAATTCTGCTGGGGTATTACTCTGGTATCTAAAACAGTGCATGTAAATTATGCATGCATGAGAACAAGAAAGAATGTTGTGTTCATAACCTCCAATTGTGCACTCAGACTGTTTGCCTGCACAGGCACCCATTTGGAATTGGGCCCAAACTAAATTAGGATTCAAAGCACGGGCTAGTTCCAGGACTCTGCTCTCAAGTCTATTTATAATGCTGCATATATGCATTATAAATTGTCATATACATTAAGAACATGCACCTCTTGCAGCCTGCCTTCTGCACAGGCTGTTGCAGCTGCCAGCCCCTGTAGCTGCAGCCGTGCACAGCAGCAGGTAAACGTGGAGACGAGGGGCTGGGGCATCAGGTAGAGCTGTGACACACATTTGGTGCATGTCTGATGGCAAGAAACGGGTCAGGCTGTGCAAGGGGCAGTAGGTAGCACTGCTCTGAGCACATCTTTTTCCAGCTCCTCCACTCCATGCTGCTTGAGCAGTGGCTGTGCAAAGGAGGACTGAACAGGAGCTGTGTGTGTGGTAAGCCCAGCACAGTGCCAGCTGCCACCCCCCATGCCCAGCTGCCATCCCCCATTCCCAGCTGCCACCCCCTGGTCCCACTAATGGATCCCCATCAATGGGGGTGCTTTTGGAGGGCTGGGCACTGTGTCCTTGCAATGCTGCACTGATACTGCACCATGTCACAGCATGCATGCTGAATTATTTTCAGCACAATCTCCCTTTATCCTTAAGGGGAACTCTTTTTCATCTGGAGTGGTATCTTCACCTGCTAGTGTTGTTTAGGAGCTGTTAGGAGTATTTTATCTCTCTTACTGGTTACAGTTCTCATCTCTGAGAAGATGCTGCTTTTTTTTTTCCCTGCATTGAATGATTTTTTTTAGATTGCTCCAAGATTGGCAGCCACAGAGAGGCAGAAATAGGTGCTTGTGAAATCCTCAGCCCAGCTGCAGTCAGGTCAGAGACTGTGGTGAACTCTCAGAGAACCTCTAGTGTACAGGGGTCTAGTTTATAAGAAAATTTGATGAGCTTCATGGCAATGATGGCATTTCATATATGATTTTAAGCAGATCTAGGGAGAGAACAAATTAATTCCTCTGGAAAAAAAAACCACATTAATTTAGTACATATTTGCTTACCTTCTTGGGCAAGACCCAAGTTAAGTTGGTTTTTTTTCTCTGCTCAATGGTCTTGCTCATCTAAATGTGTCTTCCTTAAGTCTGTCTACTTGAGAAATAGCTCTTGACTTCTTCAGAAGCCTTATATAAAAGCCTTCTGTCATCTTTTATTTGCCTGATTGATTATCCTATTTATCACTCTTAGTGAGTATAAAAATATTTTCCTTGTAGCCAGCTTGAAATGCTGTGAAGGTGGACTGCTGCAGAAATAGTGATTACTAGTATCCAGTAATCATCGTGGATTTGCATTTTATCTGTGTAGAAAATTTCAGCTTGTCTAGGTATTTATGCTCACTTGTAGCCTCAGAGATGTCACTATCTGATTTTTGGGTTCCCAAGAACTCTGTTGAGGCTTGGTGTAGGTGCTCCCCAGGAGTTTCTAGGCACAAGCTGGAGCCAACCACTTTAGAAGATAGAATGCATCTGCTTCAATGATTATATTTTTTTTTTCCAAGTAGAAAAAAACCCTAATTGATTATTAATCTCTTCCTTTGTATATCTTCCCTCACCAACTCGATCTGTGAGTATTGCTTTGAAGAAATGAATGATGCAATTCTAAATACAACTCACTGGGATGCTGCTGTGTTAACCTTTGCCTCTCTGCATGGGAAGGCAAATAAGTCTAGTGTTGCACAGCCTGGCTTGGAGCTTGCAAAACCCTTTCAGACAGAGAGTGGATCCACTCCTCACACACCCTTATACCATACCTGTCGTGTTGAGTAAACTGTCCAAACCCAACTTTTCATGCAGTAATTAATTTATGTTTTTGACACAGATAGTGCCAGTTTCTTGTTCTGTAACACACGGTTATATCTGTAGTGAAAAGAGGATGACAGTGGGGTGCAGGGAAATTCCATTGGAATAATGAGGGTGCTGAGCCTTGCCTGCTGCCTGCAGGGCAGTTAGGAGGGGCAGTGTTGTGGCAGTGGAGCCTTAAGATTTCTGGTGGTGGCTTAAACAGGTGTAAAAGGCTCTGGAATTTATCATTTATGGTAGAAGCTTGTTATCACTGGGCTTGCTGCTTTTTTCCCTCCCTCTTTTTTTTGGTCAATTAAATGTAAGCTGTAGTTTACAGATACCCATCTTGCACAGAACAACTGGGGGAGGATGTTGCTGGTGCTGCTAATAGGTAGTTGGATGTTTCTCTGTCAGAATTCATCAGATAAGTTGAGGAGATTGCCAGCTCCAGCAGCAATTTGTTCTACTTGAGGCATCTGCTTTGCAGACACAGGCTTTGGTGGTTTGTGGCAGAGGGGAGTAATGGCATTTAGGCAGTGCTAAATAAACTCCTCTGTCTTGTACCATTCCACTCTAGGCCTAATAGCTTTAGCATCCCACTTGAATACCAAATACCAGAATGGTTTACTGCATGACTACTCTATTCCCTCCTCTTTCTGCTCTAGCAAAAAGGCTTCTGGATAAACCCTGAAACTGCCCTTGCAAGTTCAGGGTGGTAGAGACAGAATAAGGGATGCAAATGGTGACTCTTCACCCATGCCTGGGTCTCTGGGAGGTGGGTCTGGTTTCCTTGTGCTTGCTGGTCACAGCTCATCCAGCAGTGAACTTCATTTGGTAAGCATTACCTCATCTGCAGTTGTTAGCAATCCACTGGTGCTTTTGGACTGCAGTTCAGATCCAACTTCATTTCACAAATGGCTGATGGACTGTGTTAAAGTGTTTTCCCACTCAGTAAGTGTACTGCCAAGTATCCACATCACTGGGAACATCAGGATTGTCAGGCACACACTGAAGACTCAAAGCCAGTCCCTTCAACCAGTTATTAATGAGCATATACTGAAGCCAGTGGAGCAGTGAGAAATTACCCCATCTGAGGATGTGCTGGTGTACACAGTTCCACCTCAGCAAGCAACATGTTTTCTACTCAGGCCAGTGCTGAGTTCTAGTGGCAGAGCTCTGGGAGGAGTTTGGCAGCTGTTGTTCCTGCAGCTGTCCTGCAATGTGCAGGAGTCTCTGTGCCCGGTGGTTGAACTGCTGATGCCTGTTGTCAGCATCAAATACACTTTCTAAGAAATACAGTAGAACGAGTAGGCAAATATTGAGGGACCTCTTCTCATGGAAAATGTCATTGGTAACCAAAATATTCGGTGGAAAGGGACACCTGCATCATTTCACCACATATGAGGAAGGGGTAACTACTGGTGGTGCTGCAGAAGCATTGGCCTTAACTGAGAACTTTTCTGTTGGTGCAATAATACCAACTTGCTTCAGTTTTTGTTGGCCATTGCCAAAGTGTTATATATACAGCTGAGGAGTTTGAATAGCTTGACAAACTCCAGAGGAGGAAGGAGAGGTTGCTGAGAAGCCCAGTTTCCCAGAGGCTCATCAAAGCAACAAGAATTTTGTGCCTTTTCAGAAGGTGATGCCTCTGTTGAGGATAGGAAATGATGGTGGAAACAAATAGGTTGGTTGGGATGGGCTCTGCAGAAGTTTCTCTCCAGCTCCTTGTTGTCCAGTGTCTGTTTATCTCCAGGTCTTGGTGTGTGTTTGAGATGTCACTTTGCTGGCAGCAGAAATCATGGGGTTTGTCCTATTCTGATCTCATTGCTTCATGGAATGTCTTTGTTCAGGATCTAGGCACTGAACTTCATCTTCTTTTAGCAGCCTTGAATCATAGTTTGGTTTGGAAGGGACCTTTCAAAGATCATCTAGTTCACCCCCCAAATAACATATATAATAATATAATATAAATATAATCTAATTTT
>JAABPQ010016987.1:0-58049 GCA_033439865.1 Alcedo quadribrachys | reverse complement strand
AATATAAATATAATCTAATTTTAGAATATTATATTTATTATGTATTAAATTAAATTATATATTAATAATAATAATTTGTAATACAGTGTTGATAATACTGTCACCTGTGTGTTGCTAAGGCACTACTTGGTGCCTTCCAAGATTGAGTTGCAAATTGAGAACAATATGGTAGAGTTGCAGATTAGCAAATGGAAGATCTCATCTGAAAATGGCATGAAGATACTGGTTTTTTAATACACCTTTGGTGTAAAACAATCAAGAGTTACATTTTATATGATTGTGTACAGATTTTCTGCCTTTATTTGAAAAAGACAGAGTGCTTTCCACAACAGATGTAACTGATTTGGAGCCAGATTTTCAAGGCAAATGAAGTTTGTCTCTTGGCAATTAAAATCCTTAATTAGCATTAATTATTTTTCTAATGACATTACATTATTTTTCTTTGTCTACTGAAGGGAAAAGAAAATGCCTGATTTGTCTACTGGTCTGTGAGACATTTAGCTAATTTACACATGAGAATTTGTTTGTCTTGCAGTCACAAACTGACATTTATTCTGAGGGGTTTTATATCTTTCCTGTCATAGTGAGGTGTGTTCAAATAGTACTTCAGCCAGCAGGTGTAATTAGCCAAATGGAAAAATGCTGGAGTTCCTTTTACATATATTTTGTTGTTGAGATAGAAGGAACAAAAGCTTCCAGTATAAATAACCAGTACTACCTTTGTTTCTCTGATCTTAATAAAAAATGAAAAACCTCTAAAACGTTGGTCTCCAGAGCTTAAAAATAGCCCCATCATTCTGATCCCCTCAATGCAAAAACAAAGCTTGAACTTTGCAGCAGACAACTGTTAATTAAGAGCATCTTGGGGCTGATGCTCACAGGGGAGAGGGAAGGGAGTGCCAAAGAAACAGAAAAGCCTATCTGCAGAAAAAAAAAGCTTTTCTGTTGTTAACAAATAGTTTGTTGCTGACAGAAAAGCACATCTTTTCTGGCACCGTGGCTGGGTGCAGTACTTGGTCTGAAGTTGTGTCTCAGTATTTGGGCATTTGTGCTACACGTGGCCTCAAGCCTGTGGGAAGCTGAGTGCAGGGGTTGGCTGGTGGCTCTAGGAGACAACTGCTGGCTACTAAGGGAAATAATTTTTCAGCCATGGATGGATTTTCTTGCAGAGACTGACCTGTTAGTAAGCATTACTGCATATCATGCCTGGAGATCTGTTGGGCTAATTACTACCCCAGGGCACAGCTCCCAGGCCAAGAACAAGCAGGCAGCAGCAGGCATCAAGGAGCCAGAAACGTCATGGTGTGAAGTGGATGTGTGCACCCACATCTCCAACATAGTGATTTTTAGCTGTTTGCATGCTAGCTTTGCCTTGATTTGGTTTGAGTTTGTATTTCCTGGACACTGACTGCAAAAAGTGTTTCTGAGTGGGGAGTGGAAGCAAGAGGGCAGGTCCCAGCAGGACATGAGGCTTAGGGTGGCTTCAGGCAGGGCATGGCATGTTTAAAGACAAAAAGCATTACAAAAGAGAAGCCAGTAAGAGGCAGGATGGGAGATCGAGTGTCAGCTGCAGACTGGCAGTGGCTTATGGAAGGAGAGGGACAAACCAGTAAGAAATGAAGAGAAGGAGGTGAAGGGGAGATGGAATAAGAGGGGAAATGGAGATGAATTGTTAGAGACCTGAAGAGAAAGAGGCTGAGGCACAGCTGGACTTGTCAGAGGTGCTAAACAAACAAGAAACTTTAATGTTAAGTGATGGGTGATGGAAGAGGGGGTGTTAGAAGAGGTAAGAGAGAAACAGATCAGGGAGTAGTGAGCAGCAGATGAAGCAACTCCAATTCACCAGTGTTTTCAGAGGGAGAAACACGTTAGGAAAACTCAAATTCCACTGTCAAATGGACTCTTCTCCCTACTTCTCACACTTCTCCTGGATCATGCTAGCCTCATCCAGACATTTCCAAAGAAACTGGTCATCTGCTGTAGATGCAGGGCTGATTTTGTGGAAAACCTCTGTTCTTCCCAGCCAGAAACCGAATGGACACTTGAGCTGTGAGTTGTCTTGACACAAAGAGCACAGCTCCTGTGTTCTTTAGTCTGTTCCTCTCACCTCTTCATCATGCAGCTTTGAGATGTGCTACTACTGATTTTCCTGGCCCTTGAGAGGTGTTTGTGTGTGCACTTATTGAAATAAGTGCTTTTTAGTCTTCTACTGCAATAGCAACTGGCAGACCCAGACACGAACTGGGGAGAGGGCAAATGCTGTACAAATGCCATGTCAAAACCAAACTCAAGTGTCAGGAGGAGTCCAATCTAAATGTAAAGATGGGAGTTCATAGGTGACCAGAGACAAAGAAATGGAGAAAGCAGCTTTCATCAGAGCAATGATAATCTGATCACAGGCTCTCCAATTTACCTGAAGTGCACTTCAACTGTAATTATGCTTCTGAAGCTTTTCACTTAACATAAATATGCCCCTGAGTAAACCTATTCACACATAAGGTGCCTCTTTTCCTATCTGTCTCCACTAAAGTATGAACACATCCAGGCACATGTGCCCCTTGCCCAAGCTGTGGTGTAAATCCAGAGCTCCAGCACTGGAGCTGTGGGGTGTTGGTGGCCAGATGGCTCAGGGTGGTGGTAGCTGGGGCTTCTGTCAGGCTCTGTAAGCCCTGAGCAGCATCCTTCTTTCAGGATTAAATGCATGGAGGCGTCACAACGTGTCCTGTCTGTGTAAAAAATGCTTTCTGTGACTCAGTGCAGGTTTTGCATGATGTGTGAGCCAGGCACTTGAGGTAGGTAGGGTATGTTGGTTTATTTTTTGCTTCCCATCCCTGAGCTAAGTGACTCGGAGGTCTGGTGATGTGGTGGGGGGGTGGCTTTGAAGGTAGGAGAGGAGCTGTGGGTTTCTCACATAGCCTATGGAGAATGCAACTTTATCTCTAGGAAAGCTGCATTAGAATTGGATTAGGAGGAGACTGGTGCTTTGATCTAAATCACAAACAGCGGAGACATTAAGGAAAATATTGCAGTATGTTACTTCTTGCTGTGGGTGAAGCTTTTAAGTCTAAAACCAGCTTCTGTGTGACTGGAGGAGATTCGTGGTGACTGTGGTGGTGAGCAGTGGTTTTACAGTCCTGCTTATTTGGAAGAGTTTTTGTTGCGTGAGCTCCTAAAAGCTGCAAGAAGTGTGGATGTGGATTAACCTCTCTGAGATTGTATTTAAAGATGATGTGGCTCTCTGCCCAAATTTGGGATCACCCTGCTTTATTTCCAGTGTAAATACCCTCTTTCAATAAAAGCAAAGAGCCAGCAGACTATAGGCAGTTGGTAAATTTGAGACTAAACTGGGTCATGACCCCGAATTTTAGTGCCTTTTGGAAGGCTGAGGGAGATGACAAAGTAACGTGTACTTTTATTTTGTTTAATTTCATGACTATTACGTTTTTCAAAAGCCTTTTAATCTGAAAGGAGTCTGATCAAATGGCATTGCTTTGTTTTATAGATCTTTTTTTAGCTGAAGGTTTCTGAACACTAGAACATCTTCCTAAATCCACGACCTTCCTCATCACTTTTAATTCCTCCCTCCATTTTTATGCTCTTGTTGAATTGACAATTTTAGTAGCGGTTTCAATCATGTTATAAGAGTTTTTTTAGTTGGTGTGTTGTTTGTTTGTGTGGGTTGGTTTTTTTCTTGCCTTCTTAGCTGTGATTGAGAGCTCAGCAGAAACTGATGGTGGGGATGAATATGAGGGTGGGACTACAGTCTCCCAGAGGTGTGCAGTGTGAGGAGATGGGGTGTTGCTGAGGTGCCTTACCCTGCTAGTGCTGTTGAGAAGCTGTACAATATCAGTGTGCCCTGGTCACACAAGGGGAGGAGGGAGAATGAGTTATGTGACTGAGTTATGGATGTTTTTCACTTTTTTGCTAATGGGAAGCTTTACCATTGCATGTTTGAAGAGCTTTCTGTCCTTGCTGATTAGCTCTTTCTGATTCAGATATGTTTCTCTGTTTCATTGCTTCTATTTGTATAGTTCTGTAACGTGTGGATTTAAACTGGTTGAGGTCGATTAGAGAAGCAGAATTTTGCTCACAGCATTTTGTGGTCTGTTCAGTCTGCTGGGTGCTGGTCACTCAGTGTGAGGAGCTTGCAATGAAGCTGAAGATCTGTCAGTGTCCTTTGTTTTCTTCTGGTTTCTTCCTGAGTTAAATGAATACAATGCTGAATTTTATGCAGTCTGCCAAGTTGATTGCAGTTAACACTGTTCTTACCCTGCTTTTGGCACACGTGTGCAGCACTGGAGTGCACGACAACATCTAGCTCTGCTGGCACATCGTGTAGTACACTCTTAACGTGGGTAAGATCTCAGTACCAAACAGGTACCAACAAATCACGTAATGTTGGCAAAGACAGGTTTTGGTGGAAAAAAAAGCAATGTTTTGAAATGACTGTTGGTTCTGAGATACATGCTGAGTTAACCTCATTGAACTTTTCCCCAGGAATTGATGCTCTTACAATTGGCGGGTCATTATGCTGCTCCACCTGTGTAGTGTTAAGGTCAGTGTGTTTTTCTGATTATAAACCCCATCCATACCATTCCATTATAAATCCACTGCCATCCATATAATGGAATGTGCCAAAGCTCGGAGCTCGTTGCAGCTGCCCCAGGCCCATGTTTAAGATCAAAGTGGTTCAGGTAATCTGAGCACCCTCCCCACAACACGTCCAGTCTTCTGTCGTTGATGTTTTGTTGCCTTTTCTCATAAGCTGCTCTAAGCATCCATCTGATGTCGGTGTTGGTTTGGTTTTGTGTGGCCTGCCCAAGAGTCCTCCCTGAATGGAGCCGTGGGAATTCAGAGGCTAGCCAAGGAGGCCCTGGGAGCAGCAGGCAACTGACCCCTGGCAGGTGCACGCAGCCAAAGGCAGAGCACAGAACGCATCAGCCGCTCGCCTTCACCAGGCACTCTCTGAAACATGCAGCTCCTCACTGGGAATGGAATTGAGTCATCACAGCACAACCACCACAGACCCTAATGAACGTGTGACTGGCACTAAGCACTCCCCAGGGGAGCTGGGAGATGATGTGCATGCACCTGCACTGCTGCTCCACGCATCTTCCTGCACAGCTTTACTCTTCTCACTGCCATGCCTTACCAGAACAGCCAGAATGTGCATTTCAAGCTCTACCTGGTGTTATTTCTGTCACTGAAAGGTTGCTATGGTTGGGGCTTTTGTTTGTGTTTGCTTCTACGTTTTTCTTCGTTATTAATCATCCTTTGAAGAGGTAAGAATCCAGACAACAGCCATATATGTAACAGGCCATTATGTTCTTCCAGTTTTGTGAGGACACATCCTTTCGTGTTAAATTTTGTACTTTGTAGTAGCCTCAGGTGCTGGCAGTTTTGCTAGGGGGGATTTTGAACCCCAGTGCAAGTTAAGCAGTGCTGGAGTTGAGGAAATAGATGCACCTTCTTGATGATGACAACAGAGTTTGTGTGAACATGGCCAGTGGCAGTTCTCCTTTCACCTCTCTGTAGCTGCAGACTCAGTGTTGTGTGAACCCTTCCTGGCTCTATGTGCTATATGCAGTGCATACAGCCTCACAGAATGTGGGGAAGGGCCATGGGAAGACTCTATGGTGAAAATAATCCTTGAACATTTGAGCTTATGAAAACTGTTTGTGACCTGATATTCCACATGACAGTAATTTGAATTTTGCATCTATTGCATCCGGTAAGTCTGTCTTCAGAGTGGCAGTTCCTTTTATTATTCTGGAAAAAAAATATTGTATTTCAATCAGACAACAGTCCAAAAACTAAATGAACTATCACACCCTCCCCACCACTAGGCAAAGCAGGTCATTATAGGATTGCATGTTTTTTTTCTCAGGTGAAGAGACTCAAAAGGAAGGGCATATTTAATAGCAAAAGAAGTATCTAAAGGAATGAGAAAAGGGCTTGTTTTGGTAAAGCAGGCTAATACCTGCAACTTATAGACAAAACTGCATTTCACTTGCCACCAGAAGGGTCTATTTTGCAGCATTTTAAAGTTAATTTGTGGTGCTAAATCTTGCCAAATTTTTATCAAGTGCATCTCTCACAGCTACTGAAGTGTCTTAATGAGTTTGGACCCTTCCGTACAAACACACAGAAGATCCTGAAGGGTTGTGTTAAACACCTCCCACCAAGAATCCTGCCAGAAATAGGTAGGTGACAACATCAGGAAGAAAATAAATTAACTACCTGCTGCAGCACATTTGACTATTTGTGATACTCTGTCTTCTCAGGGGAGTCTTCTGGTGAAGAAGTTTGGTCCTCAGTCTATGTGGGCAGCTGCATTCAGATGTACCAAAGTGATGCAGGTCATAAATAGTTGTCACCAAGTGTTGACTATTGGATACATCACCCACCTTTTATTGACAAAATTAATGAACTAACAACGCAGCTTTGGCTCTGTTTCTGCCACTCTCCTCTGTGTAGAGGAAAACCAAAAACACTTTTTCAGTTGAAGAAATTCCTCAGTCCCCTTTCCCTCTCCTCCTCCCCTATGGAAAACACGTTGAACTAAGTTTATAACAATATTTCCAGCCATGACTGGATGCTTTCTCCTTTATTATCCTTCTTAGAAAATTCATTTTCCTCTCAGTCTCAGCATGGACTACTTGAGGAAAAGCAAACAGATGCACAATTTAATCTGTGGCAGTGAACAGTATGTACCTGCAAGGGCATTCACTTGACCTTGCAGATAAGCCTTTTGAGTTGCAGGTAGGCATTTGAGGTAAGTGTGAGACTTGACAGGTACAGGGAGTGCAGGACCCTTCCAGATCCTTGGAGAAGCCTGAGTGCTATTCACACTGTTTAAGTACCTAATTTAGTTTGGTAAATTAGTTTCCTTGCATATACCCTGTATAGTCCGAAGAGTAAATTGTGCTCCTGCTGGCATTTCAGAGCACCCTTCTCTCTTCCTTAAATGTATAACCAATATAGAAAAGTTAGCCTTCATCAAGGGCCTAAATCTCAGTGCAGGCTATAAACCCCCAAAAGTTATCCCACAATCAACATAAGGTCACAGTTAGAAAGGATTCCATTCTCTAGTAGGTGGTGGCTCCTGCAAGTGATTTCTGTTGTCTTTTGAAAGGTCTTCTTGAGGTGAGACAAAGAACAGCATGTTAACCTTCTGCTTTGGATTTAGTCCTTCATTAGGGAAGAGGGTTTACATCAATCCATTGCTTACCAAAATCAGCTTCTCTGTGAGCTTTGTTATATTTGGTCTGTCAGTGACCAATATAGCACAAAGTTTTTGTAGTATGCTGTGTTGCACTGACATATATCAATCTATGTATGTCTTAAAAAGCTTAAAAAAAGCCTTTAATTGGAGTTTGTCACATGTGGAGTTCATTTAAATCATGTAAGTTAGTGATGAAAAAAGATTTGTGGGTGTTTCTATCACAAACATTGCTAGTGGAGAGTTGCTACTGGTGGCTTATTTAGGACTCAACATACAGAAACCTTTTAAACATTCTTTTGCAGTGTGGTTCTTGAGCAAAAAATAAACAACATAACCAGCTACAGGAATTTTTTATAAAACATACATGTAGAACCTGTAGTGTGAGCTTGCCCAGCTAAAAGCATTCTCACATATCCAAACGAAAGCATTTTGCAATTCCATGGTCTTACACCTTGCCTTTCTTCTTGCTAATGATAACCATGAAGCTGTAGAGTGTGGTTCAAACTCTTCTCAAATGTCTGATAGGCAGAAGAGCCAACGGATCCACCAAAATCCATTTGAGTGCAAAAGGGGTGGTGGTCAGCCAAGCTGCAGCATGAAAACCCACCTTGACTTGTCCTGGAGGCTCTCAGCTGGTGCTGGCTGTCCCAGCAAGGGCAGCAGATGGGGAGGCAGTGGCAGGAGGTGAAGTGGAGCTGTAAAGAGGAGTCGTTGCTTTCCTAATGTCTTTTTAATTAGAGTAATATAAATATTGGCTGGGATGATAGTTGTATCTTAATGGAGAAATTAATAGATTAATTTCTGGCACAGTTCCTTCCTGCTTACGTCAGTCCCTATTTCCAGCACCAGTTCAATTGAAGGAACAGTTCTCTATTTGCTTATTATCTGCCAGCCTTGTAAGGGAATACCTGTATTTTTGGAAAGCATAAGGAGGTTTAAGGGCACCATCAGAAACAAAGACATGCAGGAAAAAGCAGTAGGGAGTTGGTGGTGATGAAGGGTAAGAGCTCTGCAAGAAAAACCTTTGTTAATTCACTGCTAACAAGGCTGTTGGGTTTTGTTTCCAGGAAGCTTTCTGAATCAGACCTGAATGTCTCTGGATACATTTGGCTTCTGGCTAAAGTTTAGAAAAATGCAGCTAATTATCATTAACACTGAGAGAAAATACACCAGAAATGTTAGTGTGTGACCATTAAGCTTATCAAAATGAGATATTTGTCAGGTTAGTGGCTTTTCTGTTTCCAGGTCTTTCACTGTGATGGGTGGACCCTGACTGGGTGCCAGACCACCAAAGCTCCCCCACTGGACAGGGGAGAAAATATAAGGAAAGCCTTGTGGGCTGAGATAAGGACAGGGATGGATCACTCAGCAGTTACCATCATGGGCAAAACAGACTTAATTTAACTTACTCCCTGTCACATCAGAGCAGGGTAATGATAAGCAAAACCAATCTTAAATAGCCTTCTCCCCTCCTTTTACCTCAGCTGAACCTCCGAGTTCTCTCCCTCTTCCCCCCTCAGCAGGGCAGGGTGCAGGGAATGGGGACTGTGATCAGTTCACCACACTGTTCTCTGCTGCTCCTTCTTTCTCAGGCAGACTCCCCACACTCTTCCCCTGCTCTAACATGAAGTCCCTCCCATGAGAGACAGTTTCCCACAAGCCTCTCGAATGTGAAGTCCTTCCCACAGGCTGCAGCTCTGACATCATTTGTCTAGTGTGGGTGTCTTTCATGGCTGCAGCCCTTCAGGAGCAGACTGCTCCATCATGGGCTCCCCATAGGGTCACAAGTCCTGCCAGCAAACCTGCTCCAGTGGGAGCTGCTCTTTCTCCACAGGTCCTGAGGGGAGCCTACTCCAGTGTGGGCTTCCCACAGGGTCACAGCCTCCTTTGGGTTCATCTGTCTGCTCTGGAATGGGGGTCATCCATGGGCTGCAGGTCTGCTCAACTGTTAACCTCCATGGGCTGCAGGGGACATGCAGGGTTACTGTGTTTTTCACCACGGGCTGCATGGGAACCTCTGCTCCAGCTCCTGGAGATGTCCTCCCCCTCTTCTCTGAGTTTCTCTCCCATTTTCACTCCTCTCTGGCTGCAGTTTGTATTGTGCACGTTTTTCCTCTCTCAATTACTGTCACAGAGGCACTACCATGGTTGTTTATCAGCTTGGCCTTGGCCAGCCCACTGTCACTGGCTCCCCTAGGTACAGGGGAAGCTTCTAGCAGCTTCTCCCAGAAGCCACCCCTATATCACCCCTTCCCCTCCCACCCCCAGACCTCACTGCACAAACCCATACATACAAATTCTAGTGGTGCTAAACAACCCCAATAGAAATACCTGTTCAAAAGTTAAGTTTTACCCTCGTTGACAGTCCAATTTTGCTGCTTAAGGTTGTCCAGTAGCATTTTATCCAGCAATAAAATTATATTATTAATTATAGTTCTCATTGACCTTAGGAGAAGGTCCCATGTGAAGACATCCAAGCAAGGTATGGCCACTGTCATGGCTGCAGCCTTGCTGCATGATGATGTGTGTGTCTTGGTCTTTCTAGAACTCTGGTTTAATGCCTTCAGAACCAAATTCAACTTGCATACTTGTGCAGGCTTCTACAAATACCAATTAAACTGCAGACATTCCTTGCAGTGCCCCGGAACTTCATCCTTCATGGATTGCATTCTTTTAAACCTTGGTCTTTAAAGAGGAGTTTTTAGTGGAAAAATAGGTAATAAAATTCTCCTTTGGGCCTTACTTTTAAGTGCAGCTTTAAACTGTAATTACTTCTCCTCTATGAGGTTTTAATGGAAGCAAAAAAACATTGGGTTAAGTTTTAACTAACAGTCCTCAGTAAAATTAATTGGAACTATGGCTTGAATCTTTATTCGGAACCATTCTTGTGCTTTGGTCTGTGTGCAAGTGAAATAAAACTTCTCTAGTCACCTTTGCAGATGTTCTTCCTCTTTGGAAACTTGCCTGTACCCAGGATAGTGCCATACAGCATGGTAGTATCTAATCATTAGAGGTGTACTAGCTGCAAAGTAAGCAAGGGTGAAGCTAGAAATCACACTGTCACAACAGGCCTTGACATCTCTGTGCACATCCAGTTTCTCTTGGTAATGGTAGTCAGCAGGGCTCGACTTGCTTATATTTGCTTGGAGGAGGCTGCCCCAGTTTGCTTTTCTACATCTACTTGATCTAGTTCTTCTCCAGTTCTTCTACTGTGAAAAATCTACTTTATGCCCATACTTGTTTTCCAGGGTGGGCAACATCTGGTTTATCCTTGGCTAGCAGTTCCTCAGAAAACCCTTGTCATGGAGCTCAGAACTGCCTGGCAGTGGCCCAGAGGAGAACAGTTCTGGATGCAGCCTCTGTTCTCTCATCTTGGAGTATCTTTGTGCCTTAGCTAAAGCCACTGCATGCTCCTTGTGAAATCTGAATGTTAACTACACGCCGTGATACTGGAATTAGTCATTTCCTCTTGGGATAGTTTGCCCGGTTCTTTGCTTTCTCAGGAGTACAGTTATAGTAGCAGTTCCTCATGATTTATACAAGCAAAACATAAACATCTCCTACTAAGGATGAAACAGTGAAGTAGCAATCTGGATTAGGGATATGTATCTGAGGCTAGTTTTACCTGTTAATCTCCCACTTAACACTACTGACAGACCCCACAAAGCATAGTTTAAAATTTTCACTTGTATCTTTTGAAGAATAAATTATTGGGTGTGAGGCATTACTAGGCATAAATCACTTTTCCTTACTGTTTTTGACTGCAAACTCAGAAGTCTTGATCCTCAAATTATGATTATAGTCGATTAATAAAAAAAAAGCAAACAAAATGCATAATGACCTTTAAATGTTTATATTTTAAAACATTTAATTATAAAAGACTGGAGGATGTTGTCATAATGTCCCCAAGAGTATATATCCATAAGCAATCAGTCTGAGAACAAACATGCTTAAAAGTGGCAGTTGAACTTTGAATACTTGCAAGCAGCTTTCCTTCTGCCCTCCACTGACATGGGAAAAAACCCACAAGGTAATGATAATTTTTTTATGGCAGTCAAAAAAAATTCAGTGTGTGGTGTTCTAGTTTAACCCCTTGGGAGGCTTAGAAAAAATGAAAAACCTGTTGAATTCTGTTAATACCACCACATAGGTTAAAAACATTAAGATATCATGATGTAAGAATATGACAATTTAAATTAATCTTAACCTGTCAAATGACAGACTTGTTTCTAGGTTTTGAGATCTCATTTTAAGAGTAGTTTCTGTCATTGGTGCCCTAAAATGCATCTCGCTGCTCCACGTTTCTCTGATGTGTTTTCCAACAGAATAGATTGTAGCAGGGTTGAAAACATTTAAGTGTGTTAGTTAAAATATGAAGGTTTGATTTCCAGGTCTGGATTATCCCTTGCTAACTGCAGCTGTTGGCATCTCTATGGGCATTCCTGTGCTTTACAAAGTCACTTTGTTCCACGTTGAAGTCAGGGAGTTTTGCCTTTAATTTTACCAGAAGCAAAAGCAAACACACTCATCTGGATGGCATTCCTGTATGTGTCTGGAGGGAACAGGATAATAACAGGATCTTGGTAGCCACTTAATTTTCACATGTCAGGGAATAGTCTAGGCCTCACTGCAAGGTAGAAGATGGAGCTGAGAATGCTCAGAAGCTGGTGTCTGGTTGAGAGACTGTCTTACTGCAATGGTTTGTTGCTGTTTGTAGATGAAAGGAGTGGTTGATGTTTGCCTTAATACAGCTGCTAATAACACCTTAGTGTCTCAGCCCTGCCCTGCTGTCTGGGGAGATCCAGATGCTTCAAGTGACTTCTCTCTTAACACAGATTGGGGTAAGAATAATGACAGTGTAGGAGTAATGAATGGAATAGATGTAGAATGTTCTCCTTGCTGTGGAGTGGGGGTCAGCCCCTGTGGGCGGCTGGAAGGAACCAGGACAGAAAAAAACCCCAACCTTCTTCCATCCCTGTTGAGTTGTGTGTTTATTGTTCCCTTGTTAATCCACTTATTGTCCCGTGGTTGGTGCAGCAAGTGCCCATGAGTGAGGGGGTGGTGATAACAGTGATGAGTGAGGAGGAGGAGATGGCATTCCCTGAGAATAAAAAGAGATGGGAAGAAGGTGCATGATCACCTGGGAATGTGGCACAAACAGGGGCCTGGAATAGGGTGGCAGGAGGGCAACTGCTCAGCTCTTGCAGGGGATGGCACTTGTGGTGTCAGTAGAGACTTTCCAGGGTGTAACAGTGCTGAACATCTCGTGGTGTGTATGTGTGGACTCATTTGTGCTGCACACTTCCATTTGCAAGGAGTCATACTCATGCATGAAGGATAATGTTAAAAACTTCCACTTTTGATATCTGGGTTTGGTTGCTTTCTGCTGCCTTTTTTGTGTGTGGATTTTATCCATCATTGGCTCTTGATACCTGTGTGATACCTCAGACAGCTCCTCTCTGGTAGCTGTATACACTGCACACCACATGAACTTAGGTTTTGGAAAAACAAGTGTCGTGTTGGAAGGCATAAAACATTCCTTATAGACAGTAGGGTGGGATTTTTATATTCTCACATCATATTAAATTAAGAGGTTTTCCTGCAAAAAGTTTTCAGAGGAGTATTTGGACTCTGGCAAGAATTATAGGTAATGTGGAAATGCTTCTGAGCAGAGAAATGACAGACCCGACAGTTCTGGGAAATGGGCATTCTGAATATGTGCACTCATACTTACTCTGCATCATTTCATTAGTAGACTTCTAAATTTTGTAAGAATTCCTGCTCTGGCAGGGGGTTTGGACTTGATCTTCTGAGGTGCCTCCCAACCCCTACCCTTCTATGAATCTGTGATTCTATGATGATCTCAGCTTTGCTCATAAGCCTCTGCTATGGTTACTGGTGTTATACTTTTGAAAAGACCTGGACATAAAATGTATATAGCACACTGAGTTTCTTTTCCCTGAGCTATTCTGAATGTACCATCTAGTTTACAATGTTCCAGTTGCTTAGAAAATCAGAGTAATTTAAATAACCAGGTAGCAGTTTAGTATGTTTTATTTAATATGCCTTATGTTTCTATTTCACATGCCTGAGTGTACTCACACTGCCCATCTTCTGCTACCCTTGGGAGTGCTTTGGCCCCTTAATCTTTATATAATACAAGACCTTATAGCTTGAGAGGCTCTTGTACAGGTCTGACTCCTTCCTCTCTAACCTAATAGGCCTAACCTAGGATCCCAACAGTCACTGAACTCCTTAAAAATGTGATGAGGAGATATGGAGTTGAATCCTTTCTGGGAAAGACTTACCTGTGTCTCAGACTTTTTCAGGAGGAGCCTCTCTCCTCTGAGTACGCAGGTGAGAGGTAGTCCCTGTCCTGCCTCTGGTACTGCAGCAGAGCTTCTCTGCCTGCTTCTGATGCTTAAAACCAACAAGGTCAAAAATACATTTCCTATTGTTTGTGCTCAAGCACTGGCAGTGTTGTGGGCTTGGAAGTATTTGAGAGTAACATATAAGCAGATTCCTGCTTTAATCTTGTAGTGTAGAAAGAACGAAGTGAAGCCATCTAGTGTTATGTTGGTTTAAGCCATTTTATTATTCCTTTACAATTATCTGAGATTTTTCTGTTCAGGCCATATTAATGTTTACCCAAATGTGTCCTTCAAAAATATTGGCAGTGTTTTAAATCTTTCCTGTACCGGGTAAGTCTGGCCTTTTCTTGTCCCTTGCTGTGCCAAACTGCTGAGACAACACTGTTTTTCTGCTACTGATTTAGGAGAAATTAAGAAAATTTTGTCTTTAGCTGGATTCTCTTGAAGTAACTTGCCAGTGCTTTATGTAGTGAACTGAATGGATTATCACTGTGCCAGTACAAATGTGTGGAATGGAAGATTGTTAATGGCCCTTAGCTAGAAATAAGGCTTCTACAGGGTAAAAGCTTGGAATGGTCTCATCTGAAACTGCTGAAATGTCAATTTATTCACAAACTTGGTTGTTTTATATAATTACAAGAGTACAAATCTTGATTCATGGAGTCGTGGAACAGGAAATGTGAAGTGTGTATTTTTCAGAGTGGGTTTATTAGACAGAACTCTTCCAGAAAGAGAAGGAAAAAAAAAACCTGTTCATTTTTTTCCTTTCTTTTCCTGACCTCCAAGAATTTCTCTCCAATCACTACCCCATATTCCAGCTTCCATCTGCTGATGCCAAAGAGATTGGTTAAGTGCTCTCAGAAAATGTGGACTGTTCTTAATTGTGCTTTTCTTTGTCGATGCTCTGAGTACCTCTGGTTCCTGCCCTGCCAGCTTCTGCTGCCTTATGACTAATAGGGCTGTGTGGAGAATCAATCCCAGCCCCTGGCACTGAATCTTGCCAGGCTGACCTTGAGGCCAAGGCTTTTATTTTGATTCCAATTTGTGCAATGATCTGCACATCACTGAAGCAATGTTAAATGTAAGAAGATACATTAACACAGCAGCACAGCCAGACTGGAAATGCACAAAGGTCAGGAAATGAAAAAATGAACTACCTGGTAACATCCATTTGTCCCACTGCTGATGTGTAATGGCTTTGAGTTCTGATTAGTGTTTATTATAGGCATAAATATAGATCTCATGCCACAGATAGGCAATATTGAGACAAATGCACGTAAAGTTCTTTATTGTTACGATGGCATGCTTCCCTAGGAAATGTTTGCAGCCTTCATTTCACTCTCCCCAAGAGCAGCAGCTTTCATCTGTATGCTCTGAAGTATCTTGCAGGCAGAAGGGTGTTGGTCTGCTGTGGAAGCCTGTGACTCCCTCATGCTATTAAATGACTCCTTTGAAGCTCTGAGAAACCATTCCTGTGCCTCTCAAAGAAAAGACCTGATCCTATAAAGTTGTCTGTGCTTTCCAAACCCTCTGGCTTCATAGCATCCTCCAGTTCCAAGCTTGGCAATTTGCTTGCTGAAAACATAAAGCTCAACAATGAACCATTTGGAGAGGATTTAGTATAGTTTCTTGCACCATAAGTCCACATTTACTGGACTTGATTGTACTATGAGCTATATTTAATGTCCTTTGTTTACCTTTTTCTGGGTCAGAGATCAGCAGAAGGAGGGTGTACCTTCCCTGAAAGCTGCTCAGTGGTGGCAGCTAAGGGACTCTGGGCTGGGGCTGGGAGTGGATGGGGAAAAGATTGAGGGTGTGCTGGGAGTGGAGATGAGAAGCTGCTGGGAAGAACAGAGAGCAGATCCTACAGCAAATCTTTAGGACTCTGAAAAGCAGGAGCATTTGCTTGGGGGAAGGCCTTGAGTCTTGCTTTCAATGCAGGGACATGGAGGGGCAAGTCTTGCTGTGTGAGGAGCAGCAGCAACATTCATTATTGCATTTTTTGCTTTCATCCAGCTTTGTTACTCTTCCACCCAACAGAGTGCAATTTTCTGTCTTTCAGAACTTACCTTATTCTAATTTATGCTCTAGTAAAACAGTTTTACTTGCTGAAGGCTTTTTCAGTAGGCTCACCTTCAAGATAAACTACATCTGCCTCAAAGCTCTGGCTTGCAGAATCCCATCTTTCAGGGGCTGTAGTCACTGTTGCCTTCCTGCTTATCTTCCTGGCCCAGCCTCAGGAGTTTGCTCTGGGTGTTTGCACCTGGGCTGTCACTAAGCCAATGAAACCTTTCATACAGACCATTGCTACTCTCTGTTTCTGTTAGTATAATATCCTTCTTGATACACGTGGTCTTACCTTCCTGAAAGGTGGTCAGAAGATGTTTGCTGTCATAACTTATCACTTCTACCAGGCTACTCAATTTTTTTTTTTTTTAATCTGTCTTGGCTCCTTTTTGGCTTTTACAAAACATATAAGCCTTGCAAATGAAGGCTGGGAGCTTATCACAACCTTCATGTCTGGTGGAGCAACCAGCTCCACATCTGATGTGTCTGTGGTATCAGATTGGATGGCTGGCCTGTTACATTTTCACATGGATAAATGTTCTACATGCAAAACTTCCAATCAAAGCAGTTGCACTGTCTTTCTTGAAATTCTGGTTGTGCTGATGCTTGCAGACATCTGAACAACTACATGTGTCTTGCTTAGTTGTGCTGGCTGATATTGCCACCTTGTTTGTTCCCTTTAAGTTCTTCATCTGCCAGTGCTGGGTTGTATTTCAATCATATAACACCTCTGGTATGGACAGTAAAAGCCCATTGTGCCACCATCCTGACCTGCACAGCTTCTCCAACAAAGCAGCACTAGGAGGTAACAAGTGTCAGTCCAAGTATCTAAGAAGACAGCTCTTAATTGTCTGTACAGAGACTCAGATCCTTGCAGAGGCTTAGCTGAGATTTCTCTCTGTGTTGTGAAAGCATGGTGCATGTTTTTGGCATGATCTAAAATCATCTCAAATGTGAAAAAAAAAATCCCTACAGCTCTTCAGGGGCAGTTGCTGCACAGCAGCTCTGAGTCCTTGGGTGAAACTGAGCTGGCAGTCATGGTGTGAAACCTTCCAGGCAAAGATCTTTCCTGTCCTGGGGAAGGAGAGGGCATGGATTTCTCAGTGGTGAAGGAAAAGGCACCGGGGACAAGAGCTCTCTGCTGTCCCAGTGCCAAACAGGAATTGGGCAAGGAGAGGCGTGAAAGGGAGACAACATGGGACAAAAATTGCTGAAATATTTTTCTTTATATTTGTTGATTATTGTTTTTCTCTGTGTACTTTTTTGAGATCAGTTTTCCTTACAATCAGATCTCATCTGTCAATTACCTTCTGGCTGCTCCTTCCTCCTTTCCCCTGTCAGGGATTGCAGTTGCATTTATATGCACTAAGTGACATAAATAAGAGATGAGTTCTGCCCACAGATAATCCTCCTAAAGTCTCATTTTGAGTAGGACTTTTATGTGGCTGGTAGATCTTTAGAGACAAAGCTTTCCAGCACTTGATGAAAATCAGAGGGAGTGTTTTTGCTCAGCACACTAATATTTTATACCCGAGTGCTTATTGCCATAGCTGGCTGTACACAAAAGTGCTGTTTCTGGAGTAAATGCTTATTTATGCTGGAGTAGCTGGTGGCAGTAGAAAAGCTCTGTTTTCCACCAGTAGTGGTATTTACATTTCTGACAAAATGTTAATTTAAAAGTTTACTATCCAATAAACTGAAAATCACTTTGTACGTTGTATTACATGTTGTGTATGTGCAGATGAGGGATATAAAGAGGAAGATCTTTGCATCTACTACCTCAGCTGTCAAAAACTAAATTGAGTGGACGTTGCTGTTGTAACTGAAATGTTGTACTTTTGTCAGCTCATCCCTCCCATTCTAGATAAGTTCAACTGTAGGAAATAGCCAAGTGGTGTATCAATGGTGGATTGGCACCCTCAACTCGGGACAAGCTTGAGCTCACACATTGGGCAGACCATGTGCATTGTGTACTTAAGTGTGCCAAGGTGGGCCCTTTTTTAGGACAAAAATCTGATAATCTGAGACAAAAAAAGTTTTCACCTTTTTGGTGTGAGGTGAAACCCATCCTTCCTCTTAGAAGGATGCAGAGATGCTCTGATCAGCAAGGGCTCTCCTCACCACCAACCACCACACAAGTGGCAGGAGAGTGGATGGGCAAGGGAAGCCTGGGTCTCATGTGGTACAGAGTCCAGAGGTGAAAACACCCCTGAGAAGACTGTAGAAACAGCTATGGAATGATTGTTTTCAGATGGGGGGAGGGGGAGTTGGGTGTTCTGTTGACAGCCAAGCTTAATCTGTTGTGCTGTTGGGTCAGCATCTGGCTGTGCTTTGTTCTTGTCTTATCTACACTATCGGAGTAGAGCTGAGTGTTTAATAGTGTACACATCTCTGCCAAGGGATGGAGAAAATACAAACCTCAAACCTCTAAAAAAGTACTATTTTTTATATATAATAAGTGTCTATGATGGATCAGACTGATTCCAAAAGCCATCAAGAGGATGCCTTTGCAGGTTTTTTCAAGCTGTCTCGCAGTGGCCAGGACTCTGGGGCTGTGTGTGTGCAGTGGCCAGGGCTCTGGGGCTGTGTGTGTGCAATGGCCAGGGCTCTGGGGCTGTGTGTGTGCAATGGCCAGGGCTCTGGGGCTGTGTGTGTGCAATGGCCAGGGCTCTGGGGCTGTGTATGCACATAAAACATGCAAAGCTGGTAATAAAATGGGGAGTAGCTATTTTTTCCGACCTTTTTTTTTTCTCATTCATATAGCCATGCTTGTATTTTGATGCCATTATTTAATCCAGATGATTGAGTGACTATTGTCCCATTTGGGATTTTTCTGTTTGGGGATTTTTATTTTTTTGCAGATTAATGTATTTGTGTAGAATAGTTGCTGGGAGTATGAGAGACTCGGATTTCTAGAGACTGGGTTGCTTTCAGATTATGCCATTTGTTCCATTGGCATCAACCTACAGGGAAAATGGGAATTTATGGAATTAGAATGTAGTGTTGTGTTGACCATTTTCATTAAAACTGCTTAAAGCGGTGCTGAAACTGAAAAAAATAAATGTTTAAGTCTAATTTAATTTGAAAGCAAACAATTAATACTCTACATCCATTAACATCCAAAAAATGAGAGTATCTGCAGCACCACTACTCCCTGGGGTAATCAGTCACCAGAAATAAAAAGTCTGCCTTTGAACTGAAGTAGCTTTTGGGTAGTGTGCTGTGAGTGAAGATACCATGTTGATGGTACAGAGTCATCCAGAAGAGTGGGCTTGAAGTTCTTTGTGTTGCTGTCTCACCATTATAAAGCCACCAGCAGCTGTCTGGGGTGCTGCTGTGGCAGCAGATGCCCTTTGCTAAGTGGCAGAAACTCCCATCAATTCCACATTAGTGACTGGAGCAGGGTAGTTGTGCCTGTCCACAAGTGCTTCCCAGGTTGGAAGATGTTCACAGCATGTGAGGCCCTGTTTTTTGATTTTAAAAAAACCCAAACAAGAAAACCAAACAAACATAAAACACACAAAAAAACCCAAATCAACCATTTTCTGTTTCCAGGGAGTACTGGTCTGTGTGGCATGCTGCCCTCCTCCTATTCCTGTATCTCTAGTGTGGCCTTTTGCATTATTAGCTTCAATCTTGTGAGCACTTCCTACAAGGTGTGACATTCCCACAGAGCTGTTTTTGCTTATAAACCCTGTTTAATGCAGTAAGTGAGGATTTAGGTCAGTGGACTGCAAGTGTTGTGGGGCAGTGTCTGTCAAGTGACAGCATATTGCAGGGCTACCAACGTGCCAGGTGAATTTTTTTGTTCTCTCCTGTGCAATGGAATCCTAAGATGTGATAATGGATCTTATTTATGCCACAAAAATGGGTATTAAATAGAAAAATGTTATTTTTTCACAACTTACTGATCTTCTGTGCTACCACAGCTTCATAAAGCCAGGGTTAAATAACTGCTTGGCTGGACAAAGGAACTGTGATTTTTCTTCCGCTTGATTTGTGGGAGTTCAAAAGGATGATTTGACTTCTGATCATGTGAAAAGCATTTCATAGCATACTGGAAAGCTGTCTGGTTCTGTATCCAACGGACTTGACAGCATGGTTGGCAACAGAAGCATAATGGAAGGCTAATGAATAATGAAAAGCTGAGTGATTGAAATAGCAGAGCTGCAGGGAGAAAAGAGGCAAAGCTGGAAAGGAGAATGGAAAAAACAAGCAGCGCTCAAGTAAGGAATAACCAGTATTTTGATCAGTATCAGAGCATGTCTTCACATCAAAGTTGAAGCCAGTCATAACTGAAGCATTCTCCACCTGCCAGCTCACAAGAGCACTTAACTCCCACACCAACCTCCGTGCGTTCTGTAGGCGTCACTCGCCTTGCCTCGAGGAAGCAGCACAGGTTGGAATTTGAATACTATTTTAACTACTAGGGTGATGACTACTCCGTAGTGACCTTCTTGGTTCCCATTAAGTGTCTGGGGCATTCCCAAATTCCTGCCAGAGCGGGTGTGCAGTGTCTCAGCCTCTTCCAAAAGGCAGAGCGGTGGCATCGGCAGCTGTTGGCTGCTCTGGGTGACGCTGCACCGCTCAGTCTGTGTTCACGCTTCGGCGAAGGCCTCCCTGCTGGGGGAGCAGGGATCACTCCATTTCCATGGCCTTTTCTCCTCAGCTCTTACTCACTGCTAAGCAGGCTCTCCAGATGGAACACTGTCTCTGGGACGACTGCTCTGTATGAAAGATTCCTCTGAGAATGTAACAAGAATTCCTGGGGAGAAGACTTAACTTGGGGTCTCAAACTCAGGCTGTCTCCTGATGCTGACAGAGGCTGGCTCTGGCACTTGGATGCTTGTGTCTGGATGCATGCATTAACATGGAGGAAAGCAGCTACTATCCATTCCCTTGCACTGCTGGTTGTTGCTGAGCTCGGTGCTGCAAGGCTTGTTGCTCTTACACTTGTTTTCATGGTAAGAATGATGGAGTAGGAGTTGACTAAGTGCTGTGTTTCCTGCTACACCTTTTCAAGCCTCTTTTTTGCAGCGCCAGATGGAAAGAGATCTGCTCTCTCATTCTGATCAGCTGATTCCTGAGCTTTGACACCACTGAAAGATGAATATTACTGTAAAAAAACATCATTTTTTTAAATTATTTTTTTCCTTCACAGAATCTGTACCAAAACAGGTTCCTGGGCCTGGCAGCCATGGCATCTCCATCTAGGAACTCCCAGAACCGGCGCCGGTGCAAAGAGCCTCTGAGATACAGCTACAACCCTGAGCAGTTCCATAACATGGACATCAGGAACAATTCCCACGAGACTGTCACCATCCCCAGGTCTACCAGTGACACGGATCTGGTCACTTCAGACAGCCGCTCCACCCTGATGGTCAGCAGCTCCTACTACTCCATTGGCCATTCACAGGACCTGGTGATATACTGGGATATAAAGGAGGAGGTGGATGCAGGGGACTGGATTGGCATGTATCTCATAGGTAAGCCCCCCTTGCCCCTTTGCCTTTGGGTTTGTTGCTGCTTTTTTTGGTTGTAAGCATTAGGGTAATAAGGAGCTCATACAGCTCCACTGAATGTTGTCTTTAAGTGGGTTTATGTATGATGGGATTTTCTTTTTCTGCTTATGAGTTGCTGGTTGCAATCCTGGCTCTTAGGTTTATTTTCAGCAGGAATACACAAAAGTTTTCTGTTGATGGCATTTTTATTTTTTTAATGCAAGGTATTTTCATTTTAAAACCATTTGGATTTTGGGAAAATACCTCCTCTATAAAGGCAATATAATATTTTCAGGGTTTCCTCTTGAGTCTTTAAGTAATCTGTGACAGACGAGAGGTTTTGCAAGTCAAGGATATGAATCATTTAAAAACCTTGTGAAAGAGGATGCATTTTTCTGTATAGCCAAAGGATATTTTGATATGTACAATAATTACAGACTGAGGTAGTCTGGAGTTGGCCCAGAAAGCTTTCCCATTTTTTTTTTTCTGGTATATTGGAGGCTGTATTCATACATGAGCATTAACATATTTTTGCCATTTCTATCCAATAAATCCAACCCCATATAAGAGTAATAATAAATGGTTTCAATCCATTTTTACCTGATTGTTTCACTTCAGCATAAAATTAGCATTTTTTTTTAACCTGTTTTTGGTTCCTCTGGATATAGCCCTCCTGCTTACACCAAAGTCTGTGTTAACTCTTTGCTCTCTGGTAAGATTGAATATTGTGTATCAGTTTGACACATTTCTCTATAGCTTAGACATCTTAAAAATATGAAGTTCTTAAACATTTCCTGAAGACCAGGGACTTGGTAAAGATGCCAAACTCCAGTTGGTGCCTTCACAAAAGGGAACTATTGGTAAAATGTGTTTCATACCTGTGTGGATAAGGGTGCCTAACACCAAGCAGGTTGTTTGAGTTCCAGTAGCACTGTTTCATCTTGCCCAGATAGGAAACCAGAAATGGGTAAAGCAAAGGATACTGCCAGTTGGGTTTTTGGAAGAATCATAGGGTGTGTTGTAGGGAACTGTGGTGTTACTGAAGTGCTTTAGTGTATAAAACCAGAAGGCTGGGGGTGTCTAATAGAGCTGTTGGCAACCTAGGGGATGTGAGAAAGTACTGGATGGGAGGACTGAGCATGTAGAGGAACCCTGATGGCACAGTGTTAGGCACTGGAAAGTGAGTTCAGAGTATTGGAGAGTGGGAGAAGGGGAACATGAGGTGGCTGTTTAGGACATGGTGGGAAAGGAGTGGAGCCAGGACAGCATGCCAGGCTGCAGGACTTGTTCCTGTGAGTATCTCAGAAAAGACCCAGCTTTGAAAAGTGGGCTTCTGAAATGTACAACTAAGCTTGCAGTTGAGTGTTTAACTGGAACAGATGAGAAGATACAGCAGCCCCCAGTGCTAGGCACTGAGAAATACTGTAAATCCATTCTGCAGTAGTGCAGGTCACTGATGAAGGACTCTGTTGCCTCATTAAAAAGAGGGAAAGTGTCCCTTCTGGGGGGCTGCAGTCAACAAACAGTGCATGGAGCAGTTTCACACTCAGTGGAGTTGTTCAGCCAGGTTTCATAGCTCAGACTTTGTATCAAGGACTGGAAAGACACCTTCTGATTTTTATTTTTTTTTTGTTGTAATTTGGATAGGTACCCTGGACACAGAGATGTAACTGGGCAAAATAAAAATCCCCCTTGTTACTCTTGCTTAATTCACCATATCAAACAGGATGTTGCTCCAGGTACAGCAGTAAATTAGAAGTGCAAATTGTCAAGTGCATCCTTGCCCCTGCTGGCTGAAAGCCTGGTCTTAATGGCAATAGTCAATGGCTTGTTCCAAGAACAGCACTGCCAAATGAAAAATGAATAGGGTGTCCAGTACCTGAGAAACAAATAGTTGACCCTTGTTGTCTTTGAAGGTGCATTGTCACCAGCCTCTCTGATTCCCAGACTGGATAACTGAGGAAATAGCAGGCAGCAGCACTCCTCAATCTTTTTTTCTCTTCCCACTCCTCCCCTCCCAAAATGTATGTAAAATGAGCTTTGGTGTTTTGGTGCCCTATAAAGAACATGGGAGACTCTGAAGATCACTTGATTTTTAGTGTTTGTTTGACATAGAAAACTCAGAATCTAGGGAGGCAACTGTCCCTGGGACTCTATCCACATGGACCAAGTAGGGGGAATGAGTAGGAGGAATGGGTCTGTAGAAGCAGTGTGAGGGCTGAATGCTCTTTTGTTGCTGGAGTGCATCTTCCAGTTTAACTTCATCAGGACAGAATGAAGTTGTCAACACAGTCTGGTGTTGACAAAGTGGGGACAGTTGGAAGGGTCATTAAATAAGGTTGCTTCTGACCTGAAACAAAATGCTGATGCATCCTGCATTCAGTGTTTGTGACAAATCCACAGGGGCAGGAGATCCAGACATCCCTAATGGCTTAGATTTGTGTCTGTATTTGCACAGATTTTATGAGCTTGCACTCCTATTTAAGGAGGGAACATTCCTGGCCTTGTAGGTATGACCTTCACAATGTAAACTGATATATGACTGTGTTTTGAATTAGAAGCCAGACTGGAACAAGGGAACTGAAGAAACTATGAGCTTTACTTGGTCTGCACAACAGAGGATTAGTGCTGAAGCCTATTATTACCACTTGTATGGCAACACTCTTAACTATTGCACTGCTGCTGGTTGTCCTGGTGTTTGTCTCAAAGCCAGCTTGTGGATATACCCCTGTGCTTTTGTGGTTGTTTGGATTGGTGATGTTTGAGTGGAAAGGTTTGAATGCAGCAATATTTAATACTGGGGTGATTCCTGAGAATAAGAAATTTGTTTTCACCCTTGGAGTATCAGGAAGTGTGGTGTGGATTTTCTCAAAACTCAGTGTAAATATGATACCCAACAGACTGCAGGCTTCAGAACGTAGATGTTCCAAGTCTGGGGAAATACAGATGATATAAAAGGCTTCTGAAAGAAAAGGGGCAAAAATAATGCAGCTCATGTTTTGATGCCATAGGGCATTTTGAGGTTCTATTCAAAGATTAAAGTAGCCTGAAAGAAGGGTTAAGGGAGTCCTCTCTGTGTGGAAATGCATAGAGTCATAGAATGTGTCAGGTTGGAAGATGACCTCCAAAGATCATCTAGTCCAGCCCCCTGCACTCAGCAGGGACATCTCTAACAAGGTCAGGCTGCTCAGAGCCTCACCAAGCCTGACCATGAATGTCTCCAGGGATGGGATCTCCACCACCTCTCTGGGCAACCCATTCCTGTGATCTAGCACCCTCATAGTAAAAAACAGTCTCCTAATGTCTAATCTAAATCTACCCTTTTCTAGCTTAAAGCCATCACCCCTTGGCCTGTTGCTACAAACCCTTGTGAACAGACCCCCCCTGCTTTCTTACAAGCCCCTGTCAGGTCAGTCTGCTTGCTCCTCTGGAAGGAGCAACAGCTCTGTTGATCACAAGATATCTTTTTGCTCATCTTCTGTTCATGTGCACAAGGGTGGCCAGTTGGGAAACAGTTTTTGCAGAAACAGGTAAAAGCTGGATTTATTATTATTAGAGTTCACTCCTGTTCATGGTCTTAGGAAACAAACTAGGCAGCCAGTCAATCTCTTGTAAAAAAGTGTTAAATATTGTGGTTGTGTGGCTCAGGCAAAAAAGAGTATTGAGTATATCCACCCTGCACCTGCATGAAGACCCCATATGCAGCTACATGGTTTTGATGAAGGGTCATAGAAAAAATCCCTTAGTTGAAGGGAGAATAGTAAATGTTGACTCTGTTAAAATTTAGACATTATTACTTTGGTGCATTTCAAGATTAACCATGGCAAGATGACAAAAAATATGGGAGTTGTAGTAACAAGCCTTTCTGGGTATATAAGACATACTGTGCCTTCAGGAGTAGGAATAAGAAGCTTGAACTCTAGGGCTGTTCTAACTTTCCCTTGTATTTGCTATATATCATCTCTGAGCTATGCAGAGGAACCTCTAAATTCTGTAACAACTCACCCAAGACAGCTTTTGCCTTCCCTCAAGAGAACTATAGTATTATGAACATCAGCAGCCTTTCAGAAACATATCCACAGTCAAAAATACATGTAAACACTCAAGAGTTCTCTGATAAATTTGAACATAATGCAGCTCTGTTGCTATTTTAAAAATCTCTGGAATGTGCATTTTGTTTGCAGGAAAGCTAACAATGAAAAAAAATGTAACTGTAAAGAAAATTCACATTGGGGAAAAAAAGTGAAAACTGAATAATGAAGATTGAATGTGTATTTTTTAAAAAAACCTCATTTAGTAGCTAGAGTAAGATAGATGAAGTATTTGCTGTTATTTATCTAAAAATTTTTTCTTTATCTTATTTACTATTACTGTTTGCTACAGTAGGAAGCCTCTTAGATAAATTAATATGGACTGCTGGCAGCTGCCTGTAGATAAAGAGCTATCTTGTAATTACTGCAGTAGCATTTTTAGCTGCTATTAGATTTCACTTCTGTCATCATCTCCATATCTGATGTACAGAAGCTAATGAGAAATGTTTAAACCAAGCTTTTGAAAGAATGGTTTACTCCAGTGTCTGTGCACACGGATGTTGGGAATTTATCAGGATACTATTAACATTATGCTATTCTTACTTGGATGCAGTGGCTTTTTTTTTTTTTTTTATTCAGCATTTCCTTATGGGAAAGCAAAACATTTCTTTTAAAGGCTAATAAGTTTCTTCATACACAAATTTTGTAGGGTCCAATTTCCTGTCCATATTTGGCTTTTGACAGTGTAGTGCCTCTCAAATGTATATAAGTAAGAATGTCTTAACCTTATTTAGCTGTAAAACAGCATGTTTTCCTCCTCTGTGTCAGCCTTTGAAGTTGCTTCTCCCCAAAAGGCAATTCACCATATTCTGACAAATCTAATTTTAAAGGTATTAATAGACATTTAACTATTTAAGCACTTTCCAGGTGATTTTGAGGCTTAGAGGCCTTATGTTGCTGTACTGCTCACTGAGGCAAGTAGAAAGATCTATGTTTTCCTTCCATCAGACTTGGATCAGAACTTACTTGAACAGCTATTTTACCAAACACCTAGTGACAGGAGGAGAAAGCATCATGTTGCCAGGAGAGATGGAAGTGTCAGAAGCAGGCCAGGAGTTGCAGGTCCCTGCATTACAGCTCTGAGCTCTGACTCAGGTTCCCTGTGTGTTTGGATGTTGCTCTGTCTCTCTGCTTCAGGTATAGCCACCTGTAAAACAGAACTCTTCACAGTTGTGCCTGCTTAGAGTGAATTTCATTGATGTTTGGATTTTTCTGTCCTGAGCTTACCCATTTTCCCAGTCTTTGGAAAAGAAACTCTGGTCTTTGGGCATCTCACGAGATCATCTTGCAGGTGGGTGTCCTGCCAGGCTGGAGGGGGTGGCTGTGTCTGGCTGTGATCACCTCACCAAGTTCAGTTTCATTGTCACCTGCAATTCTGCTCTCTCTGTGAAACACCAACAGAGGTGCCCAGTGGCCAGACAACTTTCCCTGAGCACAGCACTATTTATTTCAGGAGCAAAAAAATGTCAGAGGAGCAAAAAAATGTCAGAGGAGCAAACCTGTCATAAAGGACCAAACAAGAATAGAAAGCCTGCAGCAATGTTGAGCAGAGAGGGTGTTAGGTGGTGTGGGCCTTGACGGATATATTAGTGCAGAAATATTAGTTCTTTGTTTCAACCTGGCTTGTGTCCACCTGACTGCTCTTGGATCCAGGGAGAGTGACTTCTCTTTCTCAGATGGATTCACATTTTGCCTTTCCCAGTTCTGTAGCTGGTGGACCACTTCAGCCAGATGAAATCAGGATATGTTGTTTCTAGACCTACCAAATGTGACAAACAGCTTTAGCCCCATAAAAAGTAGATACAGGCAACACTGAAATGCAAGGGGCTCTGAATATTCCCAACATGCACAGCTTCTGACCTGTTCTCCCTTTCAAATGTTCACCTCTGTCATGTGTGGTTAACATTGTTGGCAGCACCACGCCAAAAAGCTTCTGTAGAGAGGTTAGTGCAGTGCCAGTGTGTTCTGTGGTCTTTTAGGGAAGTCATGGTAAAGAAGCCTGTAGATTGATTGTTCTTTTCATTAAATATATTTAATATATGGTAGAGGTGTTTCTTTTGTGTCAAAAGATTCCCATTTTTATTTAGTATTTCTCCATGAAATAACAGCTATGGTGTATCTTTCTAGGTGAATGGGTGGAAAAGAGTTTTCTGCTTCAGCTGTCATCCTGAATGTCAGGAGAGGGAAGTAATGCAGACAAGGGAGTAAAACAGACTCATGCCTTCTCAGTGAGTTCTGGGGTCCTTAAACCCATGATTAAAACTGCCCCTGTGCTGTGCAAGGAGGCCCTGTATAGCCCAGACTGACCATGAAACCAGTAATGATCACCCACTAAAGCACTGCTGAAGACATCAGTCAGTGGGGAGGTACTGATGCACCAAAAGCCAGGTTTTGGCCTTAATCCTCCAAAAGAAATGTAATCCATGCAGCTTGCTCAGCCCACTGGCTGGGTAGAATCAGTCATGACACAAACACTGGTCAGTACAAACAAAAAATTCTTGGCAGGATAAGGCTTAAAGCAGAAAGATTTGTTCTGTGGAGGTTGTCAAGCTAGCCATGTGGATTTTGAAGGATTTCAGCATATGTTTTTCTCCTTGTTGTTTTAACCAAACAAAATCATTCTCACTCAATGTTTATAACACTTAAACATGCTGTTCATAATTTGAATATTCCTAAGCTGCCCTTTATTACTACTGTAATGACTGTGTATCCATTTAGTTTGTCATCTTTTATCATCCATTGATCTCTTCAGCCCTAAAGACTTTTTTTTTTTAAATTCACTGGAGACCTTCCACTTTGTAATAAGCTTATCATCAAATACATTTTTTCAGTTAAAATCCCTTGAGATTCTCAAGAAATAACTCTGCACTGTGGTGCTTCAGTGCACGCTTCTGAGTTGTGTGGGTTGGGTGTTTTTGCTGCTGTATCAGATCACAAATGCCTGTCAAATTTACTGTCCTCTGTTACATCCAACTTTACTATAAACCCATTTTTCAAATCCTGCAAATTATTTCCCCTTTACTTAATGAACATTGTTAACCTGGACAAGTGTCATCCTTGTTCACATTTCAGATGTTCCTATGTCCCTTTGTATCATGTCTTTATACTGCCTTGGGCCTGAAGCATCTCTTATTTTAATATCTTCCAGCAAATTTCATGGGTGCCCTGTTTTCTCCTAAACACCATTTTCCAAACTGAGCTGTAATTGATGGGGAGGCTTCTTCTGACCAGGAGAACTTCAGAACTATTGTTATATTAGAAACAAGCAAAAACCCTCTTCCATGCTGTACCTCACTGCACGTTGTATATTGTTTTTTCAGTATGCACCGAGGCAGTCATGATCTTCTTTGTTTGGATTCCTCCCTCCTATTCTCAGTTCTGCATGAAGCTGGATGTTATTAAGTGTGGAGAAGTTGGTGTAGTGCACAGCTGAGGTATAGCTGTTGCTGTCCTGAAAGCCAGATGTGGCCCCTCTGCTTCAGTGGTGAGAGCAGATCAGGCAGAGGTTTAAAGCAGAGTCTGTAGCTGGGACAGGTGTAGCAGAATAAGCAAGGAGAACTGTGTTGATACTACTCTGAGGTGTGTGCAGAACCAAATGACAACCTCATCATCTGGGGGTTTTAGCCCCCACAAGCTGTATTTGCTGAGCCCCAGCTCAGCTCTTCACTTTGCTCACTCTGTGTGCCTTTCCAGCAGAAGTTGTGGTTACTGGAGAGAAACAGAGGAGGGATGAGTTGTGCTGGAGATACGGATTCCAAACATCTTGAGGATGCCATGAAAGAATAGGGTGTGTTGCCTTCAGCTTCACTTTTAGCTGGTGGCTCTGCTGTTGCAGGGAGGGAGAGGGAAGTCCCCCCAGTGTCCAAGCTCAGACTGTGGTGTTAGCTGGAGTGCAAGGAGGGCAGGTCTGTGAGGGAGGACTGGAGCCACAGTTCATCCAGAACCTTCTGAAAACCCACAGGCAGAATGGCCTCAAGATTTAACAGGGTCTCTGTAATTGAGAGGTTTGTTTACTTTTTGTATTGGTATCAGTGTCATGAAATATCTCCTGGCAGTAACTGGGAGGCTGCTGAAGCAGTAGAAGATAATGCCATAGATGGCTCAAAGTGAGCCAGCTGTGCAGAGGTTAAAGTGTTTTGCTGAAAGATGTCACCCCTTGATTTTGGGAGTGGGTTACAGGTGTCCTTTGGGTTTCCTATGCACTTCTTCCTGCTTCAGGTTAGGTAGTTTGCAGGTTAAGTGGTTTTAAGGCTACCATGCCTGCTTTCCAGTTTACCTGCAGCAGTTTTACACAGGACAGTGTATTCTGCCCTCAGTGGCCAAGAACTGTGCCAACATTATCCCTGGTTTATTATAGTTTATGCTCTTTATCTCCCTCCATTCCTTTGGTGTTTCTCTTGCCACGCCTTCCTCTCACTGCTCTTCTTCACTCATTGGCACATTTTCTTCCCCCCAATTTACTTTTATTTGACAAAGTGGGGGGATTACAGTGGAAAGCATGTGCACAGCTCTTTGATCAAGGACTGAGCTTTCAGGATCAGGTAAGGGTTAGGCTCTCGTTTTCCAGAATTCTCCCAAAGAAGCTATAGAAGGAGGGATGCTAACTGCAAATTGCAGCATCTTCAGTGTCATCAGGAAAAATTGGCAAATGAATTAGTGGTGAAGTTTTGATCCACATTAGAGGTGAATCTGTAGCTGCTGAGGTCATTGGAAACACTCCTATTGACTCCTATAATTACAGCCATTATCTGTGATTTTTTATTTATTTTTTTTTTTTTTACTGTGGTATCTTTGTAAATAAAAAATGGGCACCTTCATCTCCTGCATACGTTGCTCATTAATAGCTTCTCTTTAGAAGCACAGTTTCCAAGGGCTTGGTTCTGCAATGCTAAAAGGGTTGCAAAATAAAGCACTGGAGTGTTTTATAAACTATAAGGTCCATTTGTGGATTGTAGAGGCTGCTGTCATCGTTTGGCATTGTTCAGGTGGTGGGGCGGTAAGAGAAGAAACATCAGAAATTGAACGTTTACCCATGGCTTACAATTGTATTATCTTGCAAAATAATGTTATTTTATTGATATTCTGTGCTTTACAACGTCTCTTTCCTTCAACTTTCCTTGCAAATTGCAAAACAGAGTTCAGCCTCTTTGTACAGAAAATTACTTTTAACAGCATTTTAACTATCCTCAGATATCACTATAGTGCAGACACATATAATGGCTAAAGACACTTCTAAATTTCAAGCTAAAACAATTTTTTTTTTTCCACTAAAGACTCTTAAGTACTTCTGTAATTCCAGGAGTACAGCAATTCTTATTCATAAGGATCAAGACATGAAGGGTAGCTTCTGTTTTCACACAATAATTAGGTTAAGTTTATAGAAAGCAAGTGTTGTAAATTAGTGCTAAATCAAGTTAGTGATGGGTAAGAGACTGGAATAGTGTACCAAGTTCAGGGACCTGGCTGACATTGTATTCCTGTCTCATGTTAATCATTTGCTTCTTTGAAGGTAGCCTGTGTTATCCTTCATTTTTTAGTTATTCCTGGAGAATGTGGGAATGTGGAGATAATATATAGCCTGATCATGAGTATCAACAGAAGACTGGTTGAGAAAGGGGAAGAGGATTTTCACGTCCACCTCTTAACAAAAACCAAACTGACCAAAAGGGTCACTTGGCTCTTTGTTGTTAGAACTCCCTCAATCCTTCTGAGGAAGATGTATTGACTGTTTGCTTCACTGTGGGAATTTCAAGCAGGCTTTCAGATACCAAGGTCCCATCTGCATAGTGTAGGCTGATGACACCACTTGAATTCCCCACTACATTTCTTACAGATATTTTTCAAGGGTGGCCTTTATCACCATTTTCCCTAATTCCTCTGAGGAGCCGTGTGCTTATTGTCAATGGTTACTGTCTTCCATCTGAAAGGGAGCTTCCTTTGGTGGCCATCATTCTTTATGCCTCAGTCTATAGAGTGCTTAAAAGTATTTTGGGATCACTCAGCACAGAACTGACAGCAAAGAGTATTATTAGAATTAAAAGGCTGTGCTTGGAGGTGTCTGGTTCAGTGAGGACAAGCAGTCCATTAGAACAGCTGCTGGTCCCCAAAACAGTTGCTGATGTTTGCCTCTGTCTTGCCTTGGTCCCTCTGGCTGCTGCTCAGGCCCCAGCTGCCTGGCTCCTGCTCGTGCATTACCCTCTTGAGTTCCTCCAGGGACCACAGGAGATGCAGGAGGTGTGACTGCTGCTGCTGCTGCCCTTGTGCAGCTTCCCAGGTCTGCAGCCACATTCCCTCTCAGCTGCAAGAGGCTATCAACTCCTCTGTGTGCTCCAGAGCAGGGCAGGCAGAGTGATGTCTGCTGCTCCCTATCTTCCATGCCCTCACCATCCCTTTCTCCTGCTTCGGGGCCAGCTGATGATGTTCAAAGAGCAGCACATCCCTAATACTCCCCCATCCGACACTTCCCTTAATTAGCTGTTTGCAATCCAGGGAAATGAAGCCGAAGGTTTGAGAGCAATTGCAAAGTGTTTGCTTTCTGGCCAAGCAGGGCCAGACCCAGGCTGTGCAGTGGATTGCCAGCTAAGCAGAGAGGTAGTTTAAAGGTTAATCTCATTTCAAAAATAGAGAGAGGGAGATGCATTACAATGCTTCATTGGAAAAATGTCAAAAGCCATTAGCTGCTGGCTGAAATACATGAAAGGGAGCAGCATTAACTGCGCTCTACATTTTATGTGGAGGTGAAGTGAAGCTTTCCACCATTTACCTTCGGGAATTAAGATGCAACATGTTTTTAAGGTCAGTTCCTTTGTCATAGGGATTCTCAGCAGAAAGATGAAATAAAATTTGTTTTCCTTTGCACACACTCTTTAACATACCTTACCATCTATCCACTTACATATGGCATGAATTTGGATAAATGTGTGCAGTAAACAGCTGTGTATTTCACATGCACAGTTTTCTTTGTTTGATGTGGCAGATAATACTATCCCAGCCATGCTAGGGACATAATGCATGTAAGCACATGGACAGATTGATCAGGTGTATTCATACATTCCAACCTCCTGACCAGTTTCAACTACTGCTATTTTTAACTTGCTGGAGGATATTTATTTTTTATCTTACACCTTCCAAAAACACATACCTTCAAAAATGGAAAGATTTCCTTTTGGGACCTGCACGTATTTTTGTAGAGCTAAAATTTGTCAGAATTAAAAATCTCAACTAACATGAACTTCTACTAGACTAAAAATAAGTTGTATTTCTTTGGGAAGAGGAAAGTGCCTAGCTTCTCAAAAGAGGCAGACAAGGCTTACATCTGCTTAGGAGAAGGGTCTGCCTACAGGATTTCTAAATCATGGCATTTGTAAATTAGTTTTATTTACAAAAAATGGTTTTATATGTAAAGGCTCCACTACTTCTACTTGGGGTGACCTGTATACTGCATAAACTGATATGAAAATATCCTCTCTACTGCCTGAGCCTGTATTTCTTCAGTGGCCATGTGTGTGTGACTGGCTCCATGTGGCACCCCTTCCCTGATATGCTTTGTCACCTGACCTTTTGCTCTGGATGCTGTCCTTCCCATACCCCCTGTTTCTCACTTCTGTGGCAGGAGGCAGCAAGCAGATGCTACTCAGTGAGAGCAGCTTATTCCAGCTTTTCCTATGGTCTCACCTATCAGCTGTAACTATAGCCCAGCTTTTCCCTTCCCACTGGGGGTCTTCTGCCTTGGACATGCAGATGGAGAGTGGCCCTTTTTCTAGGCCTGATGTTCCAGTCTTCCTGCACATGTCCAACAGAAAGGATGAGAGGGCTCTCTGCAGTCGTCCCCGCTGGCTCTGCTTGCACTAGGGGTGTGAATTGGTTTGGGTGGGCCTGAGTCAACATCTCTGTCAAATCAGTGGGTGATGCAGAGTTGACACTGCCTTTGTGCCAGCTGCAGGAAGCAGACAGTGGCTAACACAGTGGAAGTGCCAGCTGGCCCAACATGAGCTACATATGAAGATTCTGGCATCTCTTGTGCTACTAAACTCTGGCCTAAAATGTCTGCAATTTCTTACGCAAGGCCATGCAATTTAGCTCAGCTAAGCTTCCTGAAGTAGGCATGGTATTTCATAAACAATATATCTAAAGGAACAGTTATTACCCAAACATCTTAACGACGTGGCAGGCATTGGAGCATCTCCAGCAGCTTACAGAGACTAAATATGACAAATAAACATGGCAAGTGATGAAGCCAGAGCGCCACATGCCTGAGCTGAGGAGTGCTCTCTGTGCCCTGTCAGGACAAGGGTCTGGGCAGAGTTCCCAGGCTCCAGCTCCAGTGTTTCAGTGTGTGCTCAACCTTAACTATAAAATGTTTTTCTTGCCAAAGCAGAAGGGGACAGTTCATAGCTTTAACTCTCCTTGTGTGCATATACATGTTCTTACTTCCCCCTTATCGTGTGGGTAATTCTGGGTAATCTTTGTCCACGATGGTCCTTTACTGAAGGTAGTGATTAGTAAACCAAAGCCCTGAGAGCAATGGTGGTATGCACTTATCTCCCCTTTTCTTATACTTAATTTGGCATTTAGAAGAAGACACAACCAGTGATAAGTACAGAGGAAGAACAAAAATCATGCTGGAGATTTTTACCAGTGAAGGGCTACTACCATGGAGATGTACTATGTGAATGTGCTGAAAGATCTTCACCTCAAAACGAAGTACAAAACACAGCTAGTGAAATAATTACTGCCAACTAGCAAGTTAGCAAAGGGAACATGTATTGTAGATAGCATTGCCATTTGTAATTATCCACAGCAGTCATTAATGATGTCTTTAAAAGGATTTCTGTTGTAAATCCCTCAAGAGAGTGGCACCAAGGAGTTCAGGGCTGGTAGCCCACCTCCTTCTTTGGGAGCCCAGCTATGTAAAACCAGCGTGACAACACTGGCATCTGGTTGCTGCTTTGCTGTTTCAGTAAAAGTATAGTTTTCTTCAAAGCAGTAGTCTATGTTGTTTACCATATTGGTAATTTAATAATAACTTGAATTTCTTGGCTTTGTCCGTTGGGCTTCCTCTTCTGCTCTGCAGTTGGCCACACCACCAATCTTGTCTTCAAACCCAGAGTACTTTATGGTGTGGTCATCTTTGTTTTCTCATTATAATGAAGTGAGTGCTTTACAGTGGTTAATGTCAGATTGAGTGGTTTCCATTTTCCTTATGCTTTTAGGTTGATAATTAACGTCATGATCTTCAGAAACGAGTCTCAGTAACCACCCAGGATTGTTTCTGTAGCAAGGTTGAGTTTGTTCAAGTGAATTTGTACAAATATTTGTTAAAATACCTGCTCTCATTGCTGAGAGGAAAAATCGAGGAGGTTGCTGGCTGGTCTCTGAGGTAGAGATCACAGCATTTTGCTTTGGCAGGGCACAGATCTGAAATCTTCTCATCCCACCGAAGCTGGAGCAGTGAGGCCTCAGCGGGGCCCTTCTTGGGTTTGTGCGTCAGCCGCTTGAGTTTGCCGCCATTTTGGGCTCCAACCAGCCACTGCCCACAAGGACTTCTCCCCTCTGACAGGCTGTTACTTTATTTTAACTGCGCTGTTTGTGTCTAGTGATGATCAAAATCATAAGTGCTGGCCTGGTATGGTGACAATATGTGCATTTTTGTTTGTTTGAAAGCCCAGCATAAGCTAGAACGTTGATGAACATGGCCCTGAGGCTGCACCACTTGCAGTCTTGCTGGCTGCTTTTAAGCTGTTGGATAAAAGAGGGTCAAGAACCAGGCCCTTGCCTGGAGGACAGGCTGTGCATGCTGACATCTGCACCACGTAAGGCTTGCAGATAACAGGAGAAGAGCTTGTGGAAGCAGCCTGTGAGGGATTTTGGAAGCAGATGGAAACATTTATTGATGTAGACAACTTGAAGGCTGCTCCTCAGGCTCACCGCTCGCCTGGCTTTTATTCGCACGCAGCTTCGTGCGTGTGAGGTGGTTGCCTCTGCAGCCTTGGTTTTTTGGCAACTTTTTGAGAGATTATTTCTTTTTATAGGATGCTCCTTGTGTTCTCTGATGATCAGCTTGGTAGTCTGACTGCTGGTGGGTATCCCTGTGAGGGGACAGCGTTTTGTTGTTAGTCGTTCGGTTTTGGAGGCCAAGAGCTGTGAAGGTGCCCAGTGAGTGGGAATCTTCAAAAATAAATATCCTTTGTTGTACTCTGCAAGAAACAACCACATCAGCTGTGGTGACATGAGTCAGTGCAGTACCAGGGTCTACACTTCACTGTTTTCTGGCGTGTTTGACTGAAGAGCCTGTGCAAAAGGATGGGAATTATCTTTTGTTATGGTTCTCTCTTACAGCTAGATAATTATGTTTAACTAGCTAGAGTTTCATCTATGCTAAGCTCATGTTTTCATTTTTGAGAATTTTGCAGGGATGTGTTTTTTTTAAAAAATTTACATTCCAGGAAAAGCTGTGATTTTTAAGAAGAGCTGCACTTTTAAAAGATATGAGTAAAAAAGCTGGTTTCTCAACATGTGGTGTCAAGCTGTCTAGCAGCTCCAGGATGTTCTGTCAAGCCAAAGGGGTATTTTTAGCCTCACTCTGCTATAAATTTTATCATAACAAGCACTTGATTTTCTTTGTTTATAGATGAGGTCTTGTCTGAAAACTTTTTGGACTACAAGAACCGTGGTGTCAATGGCTCTCACCGTGGTCAGATTATCTGGAAGATTGATGCCAGTTCTTACTTTGTGGAACGTAAGTATTTTTCCAGTTCTTCTACAGTATAATTCAGTCACTGCAGAAAGATAATTAAATTGCTTAAGTTGCTCTTATGATGCTTTTTTTTATACCATATATGTCCTCTAGGAAAGGCTGAAAATGTTACTGAAGTCTTTTAATGTATTGAGAGGAACTGAAACATTTTTTTTGGAGTAAAAAAACAGTTTCTGCATGCAGATAAATTTTTTAGACATAGACTTATTTACTTTTTTTATATACAGTTACAAATAACTGATTTAATCCATTTGCTGTTATTTGGTCTGTATAATTAGTAATTAATTGCATTAACTTCAAAAATGGTATTGAGGAAAAGAGGAACTCTGGAGTATAAACTAATTTCAGGAAGATTTACACTGACCTTTAATTGGGAAACTTGATGTTGCATCTGTCTTTCAGGTGAATTCAGAGGTAAAAAGGGTTGAGTTCTAATAAGCTAAACTGACAAAAGCATAACTATATGTAGTTTCAGCAAGGTATGCTCCTTTCAAATGAATTGTTCCTCATTATATTAACATGCTGCCCTGGACATCTGATGCAATACAAAGTGTAACTGTTTTCCACCCCCTTAGCAATTGAAGATAGAAACAGTGAATTTGCTTCAAGTACCTTGTAAAGGAAGTTAACACTTCCAGGCTTGTCTGTCCCACATCCCTGACTAAATTGAACTTGTCTATTGAAGTCTATCCTTTTTTCAAAGAGTTACCAGGTGATAGCATGTATGATATGCTTGTCTTTGGAGTACAGAAAATGGAGTACTCAAAGACTGGACTGAGATCTATAGCAAAACATCTAAGGTGAAATTGCTCTGTGTATCCCTGAGGAGGAGTTAAGTGTGAAGAAGCCTAGCATGCAACAATTTCAGCTTTATAATTGTACTGAATGTTTCCAGTGATCTACCTTAGCCTGCTGGGCAAATTCAGAAGTGTTGTAAAAGTGTATACCTGACTCATGCAGTTTTTCTATCTGTTTAACACTGAATTTGAGAGCAATCAAGGGAATATTGTATTCTAAATTCTAAAGAATTTGGAAAGGATATGAGTTATACTTGATTAATATGACTTTAAGTATCTAATATCAGAAAGAATGCTACACACTGACATTTTACAACCTACCCAGTCCTAGAAACAAGTTATCTCTTCATAGAAGCATTGCTGATGGTCTGTAAATCCTAGTGTTAACTTAAATTGAGAATGTTTTGAAGAATTAAGAGAGCTGCTGAAGTGTACACTAGGGCTTGCAGGATGCTTATAGCTTGCATTTAGAAAAATACTTCTTTGGGAAATTGTTTAATATAGAAGAAGACTGCTTTTAGTTATCCTGCTTTGGGGGCAGAAATACATTACAGGATCTAACCTTTAAAGCTGACTACTTTTCAGCTGTTTTTTTGAGCTGTGGTTACTAATCCATGAGACTGATCATGTTGTCTTGTAGCTGTTAAAGCAGTGTGGGGATTTGATCTAAAATCCCAGAACTGCATTTTGAAGAGATCATAGTCGTTTTTTGAGGAGGGGTGGAAGATGGACTGAGGTGATGGTAGCTTTCATGCCTGATCCACAACAGAAAAGAAAGAGGCAATATGAGAGATGCTTAGGATCAAGCCTCTTTAGGTGGGCCACATTTCATGAAGGGCTCAACTGCACAATGAATTGTCAACCTAATAAGTTGCCCCCATTAGCTGAGACATAAGTAGCTGCTGTTAATTGATTGCATGTACATTCCTCATTTGCTCTACTGTAAGAAAATGTAACTTAGCACAGCCATCCTTCACTGCTGCTTAAAACTAAGTCATATTACACTGTGGTTGGACAGCCCATGCTTGATAAGCTGCTGCCATGTGGTAATTTGTTATGCTGCCATCATCAGGGTGTGAATCTTGATGCTGAGATGATGTACCAGTGCACTCATCAAGGACAAATCATTGCCCTGTCCAGAATTAAGAGGAGAAAATGATGTAGGCAGTAGTAAATAACAGCACATGTGGGTACTCCTAGAGCCACCTGACTATTGAAGCATGAAGTCAGAGCAGTGAAAAATGTTGATGTATGTGAATTTTATATCTAAAGGCTTCTTTGAGGGTTCCTGCTCATTACTGAGGCTTACATATGCAAGTACACAGCTTTGCAGTTGATTGAATGTTATGTTAAAAACTGCAGTGTCTGAAAATCTCATGTGTTTCCTATCCAAAGACAACATCATAAACCATCTTCAGGCTTGTGTTTTTTAGACTGAGATCTTGCCTTCCTTTTTTGTTGCATAGCACACAATATGGTGACACTTGCAGGAATCAGAAAGATACTGGTCATCAAAATTAAACTCACCTAAGAAGTCTCTTTTCTTTTTCTTGCCATTCACCACAGAACTGAGGCAACCTGAAGGCCAGGACAAGGGTATATTCTGTGGTAATGAGGTATATAATTGCCACGTTGGTCCAAAGTTAACCTGACCTAGTGTTGGCTCTCCAAAAATGGCCAATAGTCTAGACTTGAGGAGAGCAGAAAGCAAGTGTTGGTGAATCTTTGAGCTGGAGCATTCTTAGCTTCTGTTAATCTGTGGCTCAGGCCCTTCCTGAGATAGGTAGTCTTTATTTACTGCCTAAGTAGGTAGCTAAGATGCTGTAGATTATTTTCAATGTATATGTATTTTTTTTTTATGCATTATGTTCTTCTTCTCTTAACTTGCTATTGATTGGAATCTTGCATTAATTCCTTACAAACCAGAACAGCTCCCTTGCAAGAGCTGCCCTCAATTTGTGCTTTTGCTTTTCCTGTAAGCATCAGTACCTTGGTATCTGTTCAACACTTGAGTCAATATTGGCATCTTATCAACCACACAGTGCTTCAGAAAACATTGTGGTGTACACTGTGGTGTTTGGCCCCTCACAGCTGGCAGAAGCCACAATAAAGGGGAAATCACAGTATGTCCAAATAATTAGTCTTACAGAGAGGGCAGAAGGTTCTCAAGAAATGAAGGCACCCCATGCAGACCCATTTGGTTCCTGTTCTTGAAGTGTATAAAGGTTGGACACTTTGGTGCTGCTGTTGTTGGAGGTAAAATAGGCTTATTATTAGGGGACCAGAGGGGTCGTGCTGTCCAGCCTCAGGAGTCAAAAGGTTTTTCTTTTGCCAACAGTTAGTCTTTAGGGTTCCCCAAGGGTGTTTTTGTACCACGTTTAAGGAAATACCTATTATGATGTGACCAGCCAGCCACTTGACATAAAGACCTTAATATGATATTTTTGAACTTTGTTTTTATTGAAGGGCTGTGTGAGAGAGCTTGAAAATCAAAGGTATTAAAGACTGGCTGATTTTCAACAGTGAAATTATCACTTAAAAAAAAAGCATTAGGAATAAGGTCAAATAAATAGTTATTACCCTTTGAAAACAAAGTTCCTTGACGTGTACCCATACAGCAGTCAGATAGATATATATATAAACACAAACGTTTAAAGTTTGTATGTGTTTCAGTGATCTATTTCACCTTGAAAAGGCCCAGTTCCTCTCCCAGAGAAGAGTGTGCCTTTCCACTTTGCACATTCCAAGCTTGCAGCATGGTGTTGCCAGACAGATATGTAATTGGTGTGAGCCAGAGAGGGAAGAGCTTCCCAATGACAGCACGAGCACAGGCAGAGCAGAGCTCATCTCCAATTAATACTCAGCAAACAAAAAGCCTCCCCATCTGCAGGGGCTGTGCTGGCACCATGGCCAGCTTTGCATTTCTGCTAAGTCTAGCAATTTGGGGTTTTGACAGCCAGTGATGAATGGCAGCAATCCACTGTAGCCATGGAACAGTTTGGATTCAGGGAGAGGGAGAGGGGGAGGGCTCTGTGCCACTAGGGCTGCACACTTCTCCTGAAGGCTTGGGGGCACTGCAGGGAAAGAACCAGCCTATAGTGGGCTTTGCAGGGAAGTCAATAAGCTCTGCTTCACTGCAATTGCTGGCATGCTTTGCTAGTTTATACAGCAACAGAGAGGGAGTGCAGGGGACCATTCCACTGAGGTGTGATGCAGCAGCATCCTGTAAGCACACTGAAGACAGCCAAATACCTGGGGGTGTGGTAATCTACTGGCCTTCCTGCAGATTGTTCTACTACCTGCCAACTAAGAAAACCATTTCCAAGTGTGACCAGTCATCTGTGTGATGTTCCTGTGTGCAGAAGCTGATGCAGCAGTTGTTAGTTTAAATTTGTTACTGCTGTTGTTGCTGCATATTTATTAATAGCAAAGATGGATGATGGGCCTTGCAGAGAGAAGAATGTATAGTTATTTCTATTGACTATCAGGGAAATAATGGTGAAAAACAAGCATGCAACTAAAGTTAGAGGTCAGAGATCCAGGTAAATCCATGGATGGAATGTGTTCTGAGTCATGGTGAATATATGTCATATGTACATCTGTGTCTCCCCAGGGCTAGAGTTAAGGATGTGGTAAGGAGTCTTCCTACTCTGATACAACTTACACATTATTATCCATTACTGACCTTCCAGATAGGCAGCAGTGACCTGGAAAGAAGAAAACTGAGGGCTGTCAAGAGAGACTTCAGGGCCTTGGGACAACTGGTTAGGGAGTGGGAACACAGGTGGTGGAATTTCTTGATGATAAGTTCCTGGGACAAGACATAGCCCTACCCAAGGGAATGCAATACTGGTTCTACTGGTCACCAATGCAGATGAGCTGGTCAAGGTTCTCATTTGGAGGCAGCCTGGGCAGCAGTGACCATGCACTGGTGGAATTTGCATTACTAAGGGTCACAAAACAGTCAAGAAGCATAGTCAAGACCCTGAATTTCAGAAAAGCAAAATTCCATCTAAGGAGTTAATTAACAGGACACCCTGGGAAATGATCCTCAGGGACAAGGGAGCAGAGCAAATCTGGCAGATCTTTAATGACACTTTTCACAGAACACAAGAGCTCTGGATCCCTAAGTATAAGAAATAAAGCAGGAAAGGGAAGAGACCAGCATGGCTGAGTCATGACCTACTGGTCCCACTGGCATCCTGTGCTGCATCAGAAGTGTGGCCAGCAGACTGAGAGGTGATTCTGCCCCTCTGCTCTGCTCTGCTCAGACCTCCCCTGGAGTATTGCATCCAGTTCTGGAGCCCTCAGCACAGGAAGGACATGGAGCTGATGGAGCAGGGCCAGAGGAGGCCACAGAGATGCTCAGAGGGCTGGAGCACCTCTTACAAGGACAGGCTGAGGGAGCTGGGACTGTTCAGCCTGGAGAAGGCTCTGGGGAGACCTTAGAGCACCTTCCAGTACCTGAAGGGAGCAGATAAGAAGACTGGAGAGGGGCTGTTTCCAAAGGCCTGGAGTGAAAGGGCAAGAGACAATGGTTTTAAATTAGAAAGGAGAGGATTTAGATTAGAAATAAGGAAGAAGTTCTTTCCCATGAGAGTGGGGGACATTGGCACAGGTTTCCCAGGGAGGTGGTGGAGGCCCCATCCCCGGAGACATTCCAGGTGGGGCTGGAGTAGGCTCTGAGCACCCTGCTCTAGCTGCAGATGTCCCTGCTCTCAGCAGGGGTTGGACTGGATGAGCTCTAGAGGTCCCTTCCAACCCAGACAGTTCTATGGTTCTATGATTTATGGAACATATGCAGAAATGTCCCCAAAATGATCTGTTGAACAATCTGCTCTCTGATGTGGGACTCTCTAGAAAAGGCATCTTCTGCTTTAGGAAGCTGGTATGAAGGCTGCTTTCCACAGATGAATAATTGAAGGATCTTGTAGCCTCAAATGTTTCCAAATAAAAATGGCACAGTCATAGCAATAAAAGCTTTAATGGAGCTGGAGTATTTGCTGCATAACTTCAGCCTTCAGGAGTCCACAGATGGTATAAACTGGAGCAACACAGAATCATCTTCAGCAGTGTGAATGCTGTTTAGCAGAATGGTTTAAGGTGTCAGAGAAAAAAAAAGAGTTATGAAGCAGTGAGAGACTTATGCCCCAAAAGGTGCATCTGCTGACTGTCTCTCTCCCAAGGAAGTCATAACCATAGTGTTGAGAATCTTTTCATCTCCTTGCACATGCATAGTCTTATTGATGCTTTTTTGTTATCTTCTACCTTACACAGTTGAAAATTTCTTCCTTTTAGTAGTTTACTAGGATTTGAGCAAGGCTTAGCTTTGGGAAGAGGAGCACAGTCTGAGCCTGGATGAAGGTAGTTCTCAGTTCAGGGCTGTTGAGGGTTCCTCAAGAGGTCTTTGCTTTGGATCCTTTGATCAGCTCTTTAATCTTTGCTGTTGTTGCATTTTCTGTTAGTTCTTCTCTTCCAGAGTCTTTCTGTGCTACAATTGCAGGCAACAGCTGATCACAGAAGCTTGGGTCCATCCACACACAGACAGCTCTCCTCAGCCTCCTGCATGGCCGTGCTAGGGTAGCTTGACTGAGAGACTTGGCTGCAAATCAGGTTTTTCCTCCTCTCTCTCTTTCTGTAACTTTTTTTTACACGTGGACATACTTTGTTTGTAGCGTGAGGAGTCGGGGCTGTTTGTTAGTTTGTTCCCACAGGGAAGATGCTGTTTGTGTCTCAGCATGAGTGCTTGGTGACACTGCTGGGACAGCCAGCCTGGGCCCCATGCTACCTGCTCCACTCCTCATGGCAGTGTGGTAAGAAATGACATCTCAGCTTGCACACATCTGAGAATGAAGTGAGAGCTTTTATACGTCGGTGGTAGGAGCTTCAGAAAGCAACCTCGAGGTGACCTGGAAAGCTTTACGTGAGAAATAATGTGTGGTCTTAGGCCACTGAAATCAGAGCGAATCTCTCTTCACTAAGCTGCAGTTCCCAGTCAGAACAACCACAGTTCACACCTTTTGCCTCGGCTGCTTAACCCTAAGCAAGCAGAGATTGTATCGATTCAATCACTGAGCCTGGGAGCTTTCTCATTCCTAAGGAGGTGATCAAGGAGTTGCAGTAACATTTAGCTGAAGCTTCGGTGTTAATTACTCTGAGCCTTGGGCCATTTGGGACCTGGTGTGGATACTCGGTGCTCTTCTTGTTTGTTAACTTTCACATTTTTATTAGTTGCTCTTTCATTGCTGTAGCATCTCGTGTCTCCCCTGAAGAGTACAGCTTTTATGGACTAGAATTCCTGTCCTAAAGAGCAAAGTCCAGCATAAATGTTTGAAAGCTGCACTTGAAAGGAGAGAGGGAAGACAGGCTACAAAGTGAGGGGTGGGAACACAGGCACAGAGTGAAGTGTCTTGTCAGTGCCTGGGTGCAACGGCAGATAAGCAGAGCATGGAAACCAGTGTGTCTCATCTGGTCATTTCAGGCCACCTCCAGTCTGTTTGCAGTCTGAACTATTACTTTAAATTGTACCCTGAAAATAAATGTGCCCTGCTGAATGGTATGTTCCTCTTCCTTCTGTTCTTTAAGGAACAGACTATCTGAAATCTCTTCTGCTGGAAAGAAGGGAGAGGTTTGTGTAGTGAAGTTACAGCTTTGTGGAAGTTAGAATGAGCATCGGGAGAAGTGGCAGTGAAGGAGACAGGATTTTTCCTCTATTTTCTCTTCTGTTTTTATTTTTTAAGCCAGCCCTGGGCACACTGGATCTGCTGCTTGTTTTCTTTCCCAGGTGTTTTTGGATCAAGGGACAGCAGTAACCTACCTTGTAGGTTACTCAGTCCAACAGCCTGACTTGCCTGGCTGATCTTCTACCTGGGCAATCAAAGATTTGTGCAGTCCCCTCTCTGGCTGACCCTAGGATTAATGTGACAGGTTCCAGCCTTGATGCTGCCCTGCAGTGAGGCTTGTGTCATGTGTGGAGGCAGAAGGGCACTGTGGTGCCAGTGCTGCTGGCTGACCTTGTCTTCTGGGCATACAGACCACAGGGTCAGTTCCCCAGCTTTGCCTGGTGTCTCATGTCCCAGAGTGGCAGAAGGGCACAGCCTGGAGAAGGATGCCCAGCCCCTAGGTCAGGTGCAAACTAGTGCCAAGTGGTACCTGAGGCAGTAGATGTGTCTCCTGTTGTCAGATGCAATATGATGTGGTTTTGTGTCTTGGGAAGAAGATGCTTGACAGCAAGGGAAAAAAAACAACCAGTCTTTTCCTGTTGTTTTCTTTATCATGTTGTTTTCCTCATAGGCCATTACTGTTTTTTCTTGCTCAGTCCCTAATTTGACTACCACTCATAACATAGTATTGGGAGTACACAGAAATTTGTGACTGTTTTTTGAGGGACACTGGCCTATTTTCAGGCTTGTTTAACCTTAAGGTAAGGGGAAAGCTGGCAAAGTTCACTCTTTCCAAGCAGGACCTCATTGCTTAACACTCTTTGCAAGAAACAGGGGAGGACTGGGAGGAATCAGTAGTGCTGCCACTGCCAAGAGATGGAAATGAGGTTGTTTCCTGGGGTAGGGTAAGTAAGAGCCATCAGAGCACTCTGCACTTGGCAGGTGCCATGGGGAATGGTAGAGCTTCACTTGGGGTCTGGAGGAATCTACCTAGGTGCCAAAGTTTGAAGAGATGGGTTCACACAGGTGTTTGTTTTCTTTTCCATTAGTGTCAGCAGCATCCTCAGACATGCTGTACTTGACTTAGATTCAGGACTCCTGCCTATGTAATATGTTTTTAGCTTTGGTATCACTCAGGTTATCCTGCACTTGAGGGAATTCAGAGATACCTGAAATGCAGAAGTCTGACTAGTAGCTGTGTATTTTCAGCTAAACCAGCATTTGATAAATGCATAAACAGATAGATGTTGTTCTGCTGCTTTGAACTTTGGATGTTAGCATTCTGCACGATGAGTGCTGAAGGCACATCATGGATTTCAGTGGATCTTAGATAATGCTGTTTTGTGACTGATAATCTTTCTGCTATTGACAGTAAGAGATTACACTGTCATCTCTGACTCACAAATCAGTTAGTCTTTGCCACTGTTAAATGCTTCTGGAAAGTTTGTTTTGGATGACACTGTCTAGAGGTTGGGTGGAATTTCCCTGGAAGAGAGATCCCCTCTCTTTGCTCCTTTGCATGGAGGCCCCTATGCCCTCCCCTTAGGTACTGCCATTGAACATGGCTGAAGCTGCTGCAAGCCAAGTTAATCCCCACTGAATTCAGCAAGAATTGCTTGCCTGCAGACCCTGCATGCCATCAGGACCAGCACCTCTTGTGTGGGACCATGAACAGAGAGCCCAGGTGCAGACTTAGACCCAAAAGGTTTGATCTTTCTAGAAAAACAGAAGACAAATGCAGTGGAAGCAACTGTGATTGGAAGGGTGTCAGTATGTGTATCAAAAGGTCATGTTCACTTCAAGAGAGTGGTGAGGTACTGAGCCTTCTTTCAGTTATGTTCTTATTAAATACATATTTTTTAAAGTACTATATTCATGCTTTATAATATACAAGTTTGATTCATGGATGCAAAGTACTTTGGGAGACAAAGGGGCTGCCTTGACAGTGTCTGATCTCAGCACCATCAGACTTGATGTTGGAGGGGATGGATGGTGCCCCCAAGGACAAGGGTCTCAGAGCAAAGGCTGAGTTCGAAGTGACATCAGGGGCTTGCCTGAGAGTGCAAACTCAGCAGGCACTTATTGACCAAGGCCATCACTAGTTTAAAGGTCCTGTAGAATAAATCTGTGTCAGTAATTTGCCATTTCTAATTTTGGAGAGTTTGATGGATTTTTCTGTAATCCTGTTAAAGCATACTGTGAAAGTAATTAATCAAAGCAGAACCTGGAGTGTGTGTATTAAAGACAGGGTTTTTTTCTCTAGTTTATGGAGGCAGTGAGTTTGCTTCACATCTAGAAAGACTCTTTCATACCTTGAAGGGCTGCTCTTAGATGTACAACATGGCACAAGAAATTTTTGTTTTAAAGGAGGACAAAGCCTTTCCCAAGATACAGAAATGTGTTTATAACCTTGCTGTGTTATTGTCCTGTTTTGACCAGCTGCTCCATCTCTCATGCCTCATAGTGGCCACAGCAACATTTATCCAACTCAAATGATGGTGACTGGATGATTTGATTAGACAGAAAAACTTACTTGACCTTCCCCAAGGAAGGCAGAATTGTCTGTGGTGTAGTGCTGTAGTAACTCATCCTGCTCTGAACAAATGTCCACATGATGCAGTAAATCTAGCCCTGGCATCTCCTTACTCCTGCTCCAGGGTGTCCTGCTCTAGGACTGCCAGATATGAAAAGTGTTTTATCATTCCAAGCTGTTCTCCAGCCCTTTCAACACTGGAGCTGTTCACTTTACCCCATTAGTTGCAAGTATCATTTCTTCCTACTTCTCAGTGCTAATAGATTTTATAATTTATTTATTTTTTTGGAAAAAAAACCCAACCTTGAAATGGGTCCTTATTCTGTAATTGTTTATTAATTAAATTTCCATAATGATTGTGCCTTCTGTCCTTCCTCTTTCATTAAATTACCCATGCTTATTTCATTTTGTCTTCTCTTTCAAAATTATCCTGCCTGTGAGTTTTTTCCAAGTCTCCTTCACCAAAAGCAGCTGCTAGAGTGAGACCTGTAAGAGTAGCCAGAAGTGTTTCTTCCAGACCTCCCTTCTCCTTGTCAGCAGAGCCTGTGTGCCTGGCAGTGCCTGTTTCCCTTCTGAAGTGGTGGGAAGCAGAGATGTGATGTGGAAGCAGGGAGGTGATGTGTTTACTTGCCTGGGCTGAGCAGTTGCACCTCACTGGTAGCTCCAGACTCACTTCTGAGAGTAGGAGCAGAGTATGAGCAGAGTAAGAGCTACACACCCTATTGCTTCTCACTCAAGGCTGGTTGAAGGCAGCTTTCTGTGATTGCACTGTATATGCTGAGAATGTTTGTGATTCATCTCATTCTGACTTTTGTTTTCTTATACCCAATCAGAAATCAGTCATAATAATTATGATGTAGCCTGGACATAAATTCATCTTGGGCCTCAAATACAGAAATAGAGCAAGTCTTTTTTTTTATTTTTCATAAATTATCTTTCTCTGTACCTCTGTTTTATTCTTTTTCCTGACTTATTTCTTTTGCATGGCTGGGATACCCTGCAAGTTCAAGAATTATTTCCATTCCTTGGAAGATCCAGAAGGAAATAAAAATATCTATTTAAAAATATCAAGGGAAAAAATAACAACCTTATAAATAAAACACCTAAAGATACCAGGAATTGATTATTTTAAAAGAGAAAATAATTTGCACCATAAGAAGCAAAGTGAATAGTGATGATGAAGAGCATTGCTGTTGTGTTGCAAGCATGAGGCATAGCTGGGGTTAGGTGTAAGATGGGCAATGCATGTGTATAAGAATTTAAGCTGTGGTTGTTGTAATTTACCAGCAGTATTCCACAAGAGACTTCTGAGTAGCAGGAGTAGAAAACCAGCAGAGTGTGAGCACAAGGGGGGAAGAGCACTTAGAATAAATGTGTGATCTTTTTGCAATAGAAGAGCACCAGGGATCTTTCCCAGGCAACTTGTGGGTAGGGGCTCTTGGCTTCTGAGGGACCCTCTGAGCTCAGCAGTCAAATCTTGGGAAGGGAAGCAGCTCTTGCTGCAGCTCATGTCTCATGGGCACCTTTCTCTCCTGCCTTGGGTTTCAAAAATTAATCTATACACAGAAAAGTTTCTCAGCACAGCTCTTGCCTAGCACAGTTGTGACAGGTATGTGGCTGCAGTTCTGCTTCTTTTCTGCTCCCCTGAAATAAGCCTATGGGTGGAACACATCAAGATCTGTCAGGGGCTTAGAGAGATTTCAGAGTCTCCATCCATCTTCCTACTAACTAGCTGTGTGTCCACTTCCAGAGGGCACAATGGCTTTATAACCTACAGAACAGAATGCAACTGCATTATTAACATATTGCTTTACAGCAAGGTATTTCCTTAGCTCCTCAGGTGTAGTACTTATGTTAATTTCTGACTTCTGAACCTCCACAAGTCTGGTTATCCCCGAAACCTCCAAGAGCTGCATTTTTCCTGTTCCCCTGGGTAAAGGTAGAATGAGCTATCCCTGATCACTTACAAAACACTAATTCCTTCTTTGTTTTTGTGTCAGTGTGCATCTCGTGATAATGGAGATAGATGGAACTGTTTCCTTCCTTCCACTTGCCCAGGATTTCTTCATTTACGTACAAGTAATGTTCTGTAATTAGTATGCTTCTGGAGTCAGGTTTTCAAATGTTTTCCTGACTAGAGTATATTATGGTAAGCCTTATGAGCTGCCTGTGAGGAATACAAAATCTACTTAGCTAGTAGAGTCACCATTTTCCTTTCCCTTTTTGCAATGCAAGAAGTGTATGCATGGCATGTCACAAAAACAAGAATTTAAATTTTGGTGCTTGTATACTTTGGCTTTGACCTTTCTTTTCTGAGTTCTCTTTAGATTTCAGAGAACCTATCATTGACCTTTTTTGTATTGGGGTGAAAAGCTAAAAAAGAATGCATATAGTGACATTTTGAATTGTAGTGGCTCAGTTTAGAGACAGCTATGGCAGAGTCATCTGTGCTGTTACAGAATCACACAATTGCCTGGATTCAGAAAGACCTTTAAGATCATTGGGTCTGATCATGAACCTACCACTGACAAGCCCTTGACTAAACCAGCTCCCTCAGCACTATGTCTACACCAAATGCCTGCAGGGATGGGGCTCCACCACTGCCCTGGCCAAGCTGTTCCAAGGCCTGACAACCCCTGTGGTAAGGAAACTTTTCCTCACAGCCAATCTAAGCTTCTCTTGGCCCAGCTTGAGGCCATTTCCTCCTGTTCAATCACTTCTAACTTGCAGAACAGGTGATGTCTGGGTGATCCTGCTCTGACAGGGGGGTTGGACTAGATGATCTTTCAAGGTCCCTTCCAGCCCCTGACATTCTGTGATACCTCAGTTAGTTGCATTGACTCTTTGCCAGAAGTCATCTCTCAGCACCACAGTGTTTTTGGAGTGACTGATTACTGGCCTTGTGATCAATTGTCATTACTGGATTGCTAGCCCCAACCTTGGTAGTTTAGATCATCTCCAGCTGCTATTCCTAAAGACCTCAGTGTCTTACTGGGCTGGCAAGTTAATGCATTTGAGGCTGAATCAGCTCACAGTATCTGGAGACTTCAGGAGTGCAGGAGGCTCTGTTGTGGGATGGCTGAAGAGCAGGTGATTATGAAGCAGATCAACCAAGTTTCCCCATGATCTCTACCTTGCAGAGGATTCATAGTCAGAGTCAGTCTGAACTAAAAGCTTGTAAACTCCTGCCAGCTCTCAGCCCTTTTGTGAAAGATGGTCCTTTTACAAAAGGATTGTCCAAAATCTCAGCAGTGTTGAAGCCCCTCTTGTACTCAGTAGTAGAGCAGAGCTTTTCCAACTGCAGTGGCCAAAACAGGGAGATGTGTGACATTGCATGAGTGTGGCAATCCATGCAATGTCTGTCACTGGGATTTGAGCTGATTTGTGTGATGGTGCAACTGCCACAGGCTTCAGGTGGCAATAAACTAATGGGAGAAGGTGCTTGCTCTTGCAGAGAAGCTCAGTGGACAGCAGGAGCTGAACTTCTCCAGAACTCAGAGGTTTAAATCCTGTCCCTGCTGCAGTCAGGAGAACTAGCTGTTAATTTAAACACGACAAGGATTTCACCCAAGAGTGTCAGAATTTGCTGGTTTAAAATTATTAAATCTCTCCCTGATATATATTCATAGAAAGGCATGAAAATTTTATATAATTCCCCTTTTCTCTTTGTACTTTTACAGGAAGAAAAACTAACAAACTAAATTGCCTCTGGGATGAAATTTTCTATGGTGGTTTAAGTCCAGTACATGGGTGTTTTGTGACTAAGATGTGAAACCATGAGGACTAGGTTAATAATGAACCCCCAGACAGAGCCTGAACAGTATCACTGCTAGCAGGCACCTCAGTAATTACTTCTTCTCTATGAAGTGCTGAGCTTCTACGATGGATTAATAATCTCATCATATTAAGCTTTCTTCTATTAGAAAATGACTCACTGGAAACCTTTTAAATACATATAATACTTGCAAAGATAAAGTTTCTGCCTCTGAACTAGCCCATTTAGGTTTTGTGCAGTTTGGAAGATAGAATCTGATTTGCTTTAGCAGGACTATTTCCAAATCGGGTGAGTTTGTTGCATTTGAGATGCAGCAAAATGCCAAGCAGTCCTTCTGTGACATGCAAAAATGATTTAGCTGACCCATGCATGTAATGTGCTGTGGAGTATAAATCCAGTTGGTAGGGTGTTTAGCATAATTTTTTCTTTACCTGAGTATTTTCAAACAAAGATTGCAGGAGCTTTAGAAATACTTTTGAGAAGGGCAGCAGCCTTGAGTGACATGTGGATGCAAAAGAAACTGCTTTGGGAATGGAAATGGGAAGAGGTAGGTGTGGCCTCTTCACTGCCATCAGTGGGAGTTGTTCTGTTGGCTTTAACAAGATGAATCAGACTTTCCACAGCTAGCATGAAAGAGGCATATCATCTAGATGTTAGAAAATATTTAAAAGGATAAATTCAACTCAAAATCTGTAAGCAGTTTTTGTGATGCTGGGGACTGAAAGTCACTTAGTCCTTGAAAAAAGTTTTGGTTTAGAAGCCATGGCTTGCCAAGGCTGGCATAAAGATTCCTACATGCTGGCAGCTGACACGGAGTGCTGTCTGCCTCTGTCCTCTGAGGTTACTTTGTGGTAGGTACCTTCTCCAAGCCAGCAAGGGGGTGGAAAAATGAACCATCAAAACTATGACACAGCAGTACTAGAAATAGATCTCCCTCTTTTGGAGCTTTAGCATGGCACTCAGCAGCTGAAGGCTCCTGGCAGCATTATGCAGCTGGGCAGTGTACCTGCACACACACCTTCTGTGCCTGACCAGTTTGACACAGTAAAAATGCTGATCTTGTGCTGGCCTATTGCTAGATCGATTGCTGCATCCTAATTGTGCTAGTAAAGGATCTGTGCTGGAAAAACAAGAGGCTGGTTGTTTTGTTTGCTTGAACTAGGATGTATCCATTAGGTGATGTGAGGGGCTGTCAGCTCACAGCAGCTGAGAGTTCAAGTATTTGGTTTCTACACTAGACATTCTCAGAAGTAGCAAAGGAAAAAAAAAAAACAAAAACAAACTCAACAAACAGATGTATTGCAAACCCTTCCTAGAATTATTATCTCTCCTGTTAGAACTGAAAAACACAGCTTGGTCCTCTCCTGTGGTAGGTGTGAAGAACTGTTTGGTTGCTGCAGTACGTGGTGTGGACAGGGCAGAGTCTGTGTAGCAGTGCACCTGTTGCTGTCCTCACGGCATGAGTTGTGCATGACCATTTGCATCCCAAAAGAGCTCTCCTTCCACAGCAGCCCTTTCCCTGTGTGTGCTGGCTGTAAGTCCCTACAGCCAGCCACTCAGACCAGCAGCTTCCAGCCTCACTTTCCCTCCCTTCTCCCTTTGTGGCTGCTGGGCAAGGTGCAGAGTGGGATTTATAGTGCTGGGAGTGACAGGGTTACAGCCCAGGAGTTAAATTGTAAAGTAGAAACTGTCTGTGGTTTAAGGGAAAGCAGGTGTAGGGGAGATCTGAACAAACAAATGCTTTAAAAGAAATCTGGAATGTTTCTTCCCAGTGTGTGTGCCCGGACTGATTGCAGCTTAAGCAATAAGCAAAGCTAAATCCTGTGGTGACCTGCTCAATCCAATCCCTCCAGGGACAGAGGAGCAGGCATGTGGGTCTTACCTGACTGCCTGTGCCACCCACCTGCTGGGAGTTTAACTCTGACTGAGCTGCTCTGCTCCCACCTGCTAACAGACGTTGCTAGGACCCCTTCTGAATGGCGTCAGGAGCGTTGCTTTGGAAAAGACGTTTCTCCTGGGGCTGAAGAACAGTCCTGATGTCAACACCTGCTTATGGAACAACTAGGAACTAGCATTCAGTGAATGCTCAGCCTGTTTCTGCCAGTGGGTGGCCCAGGTTCTGTAGCACCCTTGGAAGTCTTCAGCCTTACCCCGGGCACCCTATACACAGACTGGGCCAGCTCAACCTGAGGAAAAACTCTTCACTGTGAGGGTGGCAGAGCCTGGAACAGGCTGCACAGGGAGGCTGTGGAGTCTCCTTCTCTGGAGACTTTCAAGACCCCCCTGGATCTGTTCCTGGGTGGCCTGGCCAGGGTGTTCTTAGGGGATGGACTCAATCTCCAGAGGTTCCTTCCAAGCCCTGCCATGCTGTGACTATGAAGCTGGTTTCTGCCAGACTGCAAGGAAGAGACACAGCATTTTCCTTTGCCAGCGTTGCCACATACAGGGTGGTTAGGAAAAGGCTGAGAATCTCTTGGGGCTATAGGAAGCATAAATGTGAGTGCCAGGGTTAGGATTATATATAAGCAGAAAATTAGAGGGGAAAAAGCCCCTGTAATACACACTTAACATACTATTGTTAATTTATAGTTACAAACGTGCTAATGATTCAAAGGGAATTTACTGCACAATTCTTTTTTTCTGCACTACTGCTTCCTTTTTTCAGGTGCCCTTTGCCTCTGGTTTTGGTTTTGTGTGGGTTCTCTGCAAGCTGATTTCTGAAGACCAGCATTTTAAAAATAGTCTAGGTTATCTGCAGTCTGGACTGTGTAGTCATCCCACTGCTTGTTGTCACTTGGCAGCTGTTCCATCTTGCCCAGGCTTTAGATGATTTGCATTAGGGTTTCCTTTGCACAGAGCAGCAAACCTTAGTCTTTGCTACCAAAAAATTCAGAATATTTCCTGCTCCTCACCTGCGTGTGACTGCAGCAATCTCAGCTTGGATGGGCTTTAGCAAGCTGGGGGTTGCTGCTGTTGGGATGTCAGCTCTGAAGGCTGGCAAATGTCAGCACTGGCCCACAAAGTGAACATCTGCTGCTTGCACCAGGGGTCCCAGCAGAGGAGTGCAAAGCCAGGTAATGCACCAGCCAGCTGGCAGACACCTTCAGGTGAGAACCTGCCTCTTGCTATATTTTTCTAGAGAATAAACCCTCAGTGCAGTATCTTGTCTAGGCTGCCTGTGATTCTTTGTCCCCTTGCTCATTTAAATGTGGTATTTCCACTCTGTGTTATTCTGGTATGTATTACAAGATAGTAATTTTTTAACCTTCAAAAATGCACCATCTGTTTCACAGTCTTTTTTTTTCCCTCCACAATTCCATATTTTTGTTGTACTTTAAAACAAATACACTCATCTAAGGCTTTCAGTATTAGATTCACTGGTCTTTTTACAATCAGGATATTTTTTCTTGCCTTTCAACTTAATGTAACACATTTGTAGCCCTTTTTTACCTGTACTGAGTAAGATGATAATTTTAGAATTGCTGGGTTTTAAAAATTAATGTTTCATGTTGTGATTACAGCAATTTTCTTCCCTAATTATTGGATTGCAAATAAGTAGTCAACAGAAGTTGGTATTTTATGAAAGAAAAAAAGCTGTTGATAGGAGATTGCAGAGGGAGCTCTAAAATGAGAAGTAATAATGGGTATAATACTGCATTCTTAATAGCCTTTTTATCTTTTCCTTCCTGATAGCTTGTGCTTCATCTTATAAATTCCCAGGGAAATTCCCAGTAGGCACCATAGCAGCAGCACCTAATGAAAATGCCCTTTGCAATAGGAGTCTTCTGAATGGGTGAGCAGCCACATATGGGCTGCCTGCAGCCAAAAGTAAGAAACCCTTCACTGTAAAGTGGTGCAACCAAGTCCAGCAGCTACCTGCTTTCTCCTTCTTACAGGCAAAACTGTACAGTGAATAAAAAAAAGTCTCATAGTGTGCTTCCTGCAGGAGATGACTCTGTGGGCAAGCTTCAGAAGAGCAGCAGGGATTCCTGTTTGTAAAAGAGCAGAGAGCCTTGGTGCCATTCCAACATCCCATACAGTTGTGAATACAACTACAGCCCAAAGTAGAAGTCAAGTTTGTGGTTCTTGCTAAAAATGTGATTTTTTCTAATGAGTAGGTTTTTCCTCCTTCCTGATCTTTAGAAAGCATCACACAGGTTTGTAGATCTAAAGCTGATGAACTCCAGCCTTAATTCTCATTGTGATGTAAATCTGTCTCAGTTCATATCCTGAGCCCTCCAGAGCCTCCCTCAGAGCTGTGGGCACCTCTTCTCTCCCTTGAGCTCTTGGACACAGTTTGATGCTCTCTGTGGGCAAAGGAGACAATGGCAAAGCATTTGAAAGGCTAAAAGGAGAGAACTGGGAGAAAAAAACCACACCTCAGCAGCATAGTGGCATGTAGCTTTTATTCAAGTCTTATGGTTCTGAGTCAGTTAATTCAATTAATTATAAATGCTTTGGAAGTGTAAACAAGAGAGCAGCTCTGTGTTGTGAAGATGCAGAAGTCTCTTTTCTGTTTAATTAATGCTTACAACACCTACCCAGGTAAATCCTTGGTGTACAAAGAAAAGACCTCAACAAATGCTGGTTTTTAGAACAACTGAACTTTGGGAATTTTTGGTCATTGGGTAATTATGTGCAAATGTTCACATCACACTTGTATTTAGTGATGTAACAAGTACCTGAAAGAAGGTTGAGATGAGGGGGGTGCAGGCTCTTCTCTCAAGTAAATAATGACAGGACTAGATGAAATGGCCTGAAGTTGCATCAGGGGAAGTTCAGATTAGATAGTAGGAAGAATTTCTTTACTGAAAGAGTAGTCAAGCACTTGAGTGGCCTGCCCAGGGAGGTGGTGGAGTCATCATCCCTGGAGGCATTAAGAAAATGTGTAGCTGAGGTACTTCAGGACATGATCTAGTGGGATGGTGAGGTTTGGTTTGTTTGTTGGGGGATCTTGGTTTTGTTGGGGGGTTTTTTGTTGTTTGGGCTGGTTTGGAGTTTCTCGTTGATGTTGGGTGCAGTGATCTTAGAGGTCTTTTCCAACCATAATAATGCTGTCAAGTATTTAATGGTAGAATTACATATTGTTCATTGCTCTTCATGTCCTTTCTTCAAAGAAGGAAAAAAGTAACCTGGAAAGGAATAAAATGTTTTCAAAATGGGAATATCAATCCAGGAACCAGCTTGCCAAAGATTTCAGTCTCTCTTGCACTATTGCCATGCTGTGACTGTCTTCTGCCTTCAAGTAGAATTACAGTTCCAAAACACAAGGAGCTGTGTCCTTGCACTGTAGACCTGGTAGGTGCCTTGCAAATAACACCAAATAATCCTGAAGTTGAGTTGCAACCCCCCCCCTTTCCTAGGGTTGCTTCCTTGGTCATTTTCCTTTCCTTTAATACCACTGCCTGGAGTCCTGGCCTTCATTTTGGGTTTCCAGATTTTGCAGCTGATTCACATCCAGAATTGTCTGCAAATAGTTCTGCTCTGGCATGGAGTCAGGAGAGCAAAGTGTTGGAATTGTCACACTTGCCATCATGTTCCTGAGACGTGTAATCAATTACCATTGCCTAAGAGAATCCTGCAACATCTCACTCTTCTCCCCGAGCTCTTCCCTCAATCCAAAGCAGAGTTTTGCTATCTTCTTTTAGTTGTATTAGGGTGTCTGTCCAATGACAGCAGTGAACAGTCTTTGTTGTATGATAACATGGTGCATAGTTCTCCTAATCACTCAGAATTAGGTTTTTTTATTTGATGATTAGAAATAGCACCAACAAACAATAATGTGCTTAGTGTAGTGGGTAACTGAAACAATTTGAGCACTAGAAAGCTACTTTTACAAGCATTTTCCATTTTTAAGACATCCTCTCAAATTGACCATTTCTTGCTTTGTTGTCATGGAAATATTAAGCTAAAAATATCTTTAGATTTGCAGTAGAAACGGTGTATGTGTGCATACTGATTCTGAAGTGTGATAAATGTATTAAAAATGAAAAGCAGCCCTTGTTATGGTATCATGAATAACAGTGCTAAGCTCTTGGCTTCTCTTTTACATCCAAATGCAAAGGAGATTTATTTTTTTCTTCCTAAAATTCATGTCTTGCTGCCCAAGGACTTAATTGCAAGACTCTTTGTAGACTGAATGGCACATGCTTGACTGACTGTAAGAGCCCCCAGTCAGGGTGAACACTGAGTTAGTATTGCATGGTCTGGCTACTAAACACAAAGCACCTGTCGTTGTAAAGCATTTCTTACAGGGACTGCAGAGAGCTTAGCACTGGGCTGTGTGAACAGATAGGGCTGCTGACTGGCAGAGCCTGCAGAGGAGCAAGAGAAAGGACATAAGAGGAGGTGGGGAATGATGAGGTCTGTGATGGCTGGTTTGGGCATTAATATCTTCAAAGATAACTTTTTCTTGGGGGGGGGAAATATGAAAGACTGAATTAAACTGTTACTAATGTAGATGAAAACATGAATCCTTCCTAATTTCAGTACCTGGCTGATTTGGAGTTGTAAGGTGTCCCTTTTCATCCTGTCCCCTCCCTTCACAAAGCAGGCACCAGGTAAAGTCATGGCTTACACCTTCCTAGGTAGCAATAATCACTGACCACAAGGCTGGCTGGCATTTTTTGCTTCTATAAATCCAAAGCAATGCCTGGTCCACCCACGGTTTGAGATCAAGGAGAATAAAAACATGTTGTGATCTAGAGGGCTGTGTTTGAGGCACTTGGCTTCTGAAGCTCATGCATTAGCTCGAGGCCGTGCCTGACAGCATCATCTAATCATATGGATTTAATTAAGACTCTCCCATTGCCCTGATAAAAGCAAGGAGCTGCTGGTTCACAGGCATCTGCTCTAGGAGACATAACTTGAGGCAGCCATGATACCTGGAAGCCTACAGGATATGTTGCAGCTGAGAAGATCTTGCTTGCTCTGGGTCTTCCCAGTGGCTGCACACCACAGTAAAGAGAGGACAGGGGTCCCCAGCTCTGCCTGTCCTTCCCCTGTGGTGACCCCTGAGCTTTTGTTGAGCTCTGAGTTGATTCTTTTCTCTGCTGTCTCTGAGGCACGCTCACAGTGCCTCTGCTGACACTCAGAACGAAGCTCAGGCATGTCTGTGTTTCTGTATATTTATTTTCTGTCTGTTTATGGGGTGGTTTACTATATATTGGTGTAGCTGAGAACACGATTTTCTAATGTTCTAAGAGGATCCAGTCAAACAGATGCTTTCTGCACGTGAGGCAGGGCTCATCTCTAGTGTACTGAAAGCATAGAGTTTTTCTGTACTATACTATTTTGGTAAAGAAATGCTGAGCCCATTGTGTCCGAGTTGATGGGCTGTTTCAAAACAGAAGTATTCCTTTAAAATTTAATCTGATATAATTGTTGAATGTCAGCAGTATTTTATATCATCTCCCTCATAAACAGATAAACCACGTGTTTGATTTTTGCCTGCAATGTTTTCATGCAATGTGCATGAGTGTTTAGGATCAGAGAGCAAACTTTAGGCATGGTTTCCAGTTATTATGGACTCAGCTAGCACACAGCTAAAAATTCTTTGATGATTGCAAGTTTTGCTCACATAGATTGCTCACTTGCTAATGCTCATGGTGGAAATCTCATCGTTAAGCTGATTTACATAAAAACATTATATGCCTGTAGGCTCTGGAATTTCATTAAAATCTCAATCTTAGTGCAGCCCTTATAATTTACTGTTTGCAATGATGAAAATGTCTCTCTCAAACAGCTTTTCCCTCTCCTGATGAGAGGCAGGTAAAGTTGTTATAACCCCCACATCTCCAACTCTCATTCACACAGATTGGTGTCTGTAGGTGCTTCCTTTATCACAGTCCATAAAGGCAGAGCAGGTAGATGAGACTGTTGGGTTTGACTATAAGTAAATAAAACTCTTCCCTGTTCTGGGCTGGATGCTGCTGTCTTGATGAATATGGAACAAATAGTTCTGTTGGTGTCAGTGGTATGGGAGATGACTCAGTGACAGGAATGATAAGATTCTGGCCTTTTTTTTTCTCCCCTTTTTTTTCCCCCCATTTCACATTTCTGAAAATAGCTTGAGGAGGAAAGGATTATTTTCAAGGATGTGAGCTGTCTGAGCAGACCCAATTTCAATTCCATTACTCATATTATCATAGAACCACAGTATCATTTCAGCTGGAAGAGACCTTCAAATCAAGTCCAACCTTATTCCTAGCCCTATCAAAACCACCAAACCATGTCCCTAAGCACATCTACCTGGCTCGTAAACACTTCCAG
>JAABPQ010016986.1:3502-32981 GCA_033439865.1 Alcedo quadribrachys | reverse complement strand
GTCTAATGAGTCAGGGGATGTCTGAGTTAGATCAGCTGAATTGTGCCATGGATGTTTTTGTTTCTCTGAGCTGGACAGACAGAGCCCAGGATGACTTGTTCACTTGTAGATGGAAAGATGTAAAATAACACAGGATGAATCTTGCCATAAATTTCTCCCTAGGTCAGAAGAGGTTAGCTGAGTTCCCACAGACACTCACCCCTTGTTTCAGCATCTCCTACAAAGCTGCTTTCCAGCTCTGTGTTTGCAAAACAAGTGCTTGTTAGCTTGGCCAATTTTGAAATGAATCAACAGCAGTGCTTGAGCTCTTGCTCCTCTGGATATGGTGAGCTCTGACCACAGAAACCACCACACTTCCAGGGATCCTTCAGCCCTTCCACCCCTGTTGGACTCCATGCGTTTCCTCTGTCAGGGGACCAACCAAAACTTAAAGGAGTTAAACTGAGCTTTGAGTTTCCTGAAATGAAGGTATGTATGTGGGAAGGGAAGAAAAAGAATGCAACAAATCAACCCAAATATATCTCTTTTAAACATTCTCTTTTTCTTCCTATTCCACATACTTGGAGACCTTCACAAGAAGGCTTTTTTTTCTGTAGCATTAGTCAAACTGAAAGACTTTGAATAATTACATCTTTCTCTGTTCACCCCACTGAAAAGAAATACACATCTCAAAATATTTATCTCATGATAGAAAGCTAAAGATAGTATTTTCCCTTTTCTGGGATAAACTTTTGGTCAAGAAATACACCCTATTCTGCTCGGATCAATGAGTCTGTGTTTCCTTTTCACCAATATATCATTTCCTCATTGCCAAACAAAATGTATCCAGCAATTTCTGATTTGCCTTCTGCAGATGTCAGATAAACCTGTCACAGAGGAGGGGCAGGGTAACCACTGTCTGATGAACAGCAGGTGTCTTCAGGGAGGAGCACAACATTTCCTCCATATCCATGAGAGTAAAGCAAAGGTCTCAAAGGAATGAAGTTCTATATATACATATATGTGATAGAAGAGACAGACTAAGCACTGGGAACAGATCAAGTGCCTCTGATTATACTCTAGGTTGAAAAATAAACTAAACAACTTCTCCAGGAGCCTGGGAGCCATCTCCTCTACCTCACAGTGCTGAGGCTGCAGGAGTCACACTCCAGCTGAGTCACCACTGCCCTGTGTCCATGTATGCTCTTGCCCACTGTAAGCCACCACAGTCAGTAGCTAACAGCTCTGATCTCAGTGCTGCAGCTTGTGTGCTAGTAATGCTTATTAGGGTAATTCTCCTAGATAATACTGGTTTGAACTGGTAAAGTTTACTTGCCACCAAGTCAGACATGAACTGTTTTTATAAGCAAATAAATATGGGCAGAAACCATGACAAATGGCATGGGATGGATAAAAAGTGATTCAGCAATATATCATAGCCAGGAAATACAATTAATTTCCAGTCATTCCCAACCTTTGAAAAAGTGTCCAAAGGAGAGATGTACTTCAGTGTCCTTCATCCACCTGTTGTTGAGAGAAATGTAGGAGTTGCTGGAGGAAACTGCAATTGGAAATTGGGTTGGCTGGTTAACACAGTCCCTCCCAGCCTTTACCTCTCTAAAAAGCAGAATCATTTGTGCCTTTGCTAACCATGGAAGGATAAAGAAAGAGGTTGTGTGCCAAACTAAAACTAAACCAAGCCCACAGAAATCTCTTTCCCATCGTACATGTTGCATGAATAAGAACATGACTCAGTGGATAGGACCTTAAAGGCCGCCAGATTGACTTCAGTTCACACCGTTTACTGCAGGCCATTGGGAAACTGCCATTCCTGGCTCTACACCTCTATTCAATAAGGTTGCTTGTGTTAATATTGCTTGAGTATGTTGGTGGAGGGGTTTTGAGTGAAAAGCACCACCTAAAATCCAGGGATTAGCTGGACTCCTCTGGTCTAACATCCTGGGAGAGAACGTTTTCTGCTGCACTGCTGAGGTCTGTCCTGCTGTAGAAGGTCTCCAGCTCCTCTCCAGAGAAAGAACACCCAGTAGCACTGGGTAGAGGCCTGGGTGGATAGTGCTTTGTGTTTCGTTTTGGTTTCCTTGGCTCACCACCTCAGTCTTTGCCCCGCTCAGCAGCTGGTGCCATGTCCCGTCTCCCGAGGGCCCTGAGGTCGGTCGCTGCGCTAACTCCCAAGGCTCTTTCCCACGCCGGCGGCGGCAGGACGTCGTGCATAGCTGTGCTCTATGGGTTTGACATCATCATACTTGGGATGTATGACACAAAGTCCCAAGCAGGCTGATGTCAGGCCCAAGATGGCTGCCATCCTGTGTCGGTTTACTGTGGGCTTCTCTGCTCATGGCTTTTTAACAACAGCTTGCTCCATGGCCAAAGTGTTGCAGTAAAAGGAATTCTTCTCTGATGAATGTCTCTTTGCACCGGAGAAAAATACTGATTTTGGATTTCTCTTTTTCCTTCCTCCCCATCCCAACAGGTGAACTTCATTCTCTTCATTTGCATCATCCGTATCTTAGTCCAGAAGTTGCATTCCCCAGATGTTGGACACAATGAGACCAGCCAATACTCGTAAGTCCTGGGCCTTTGCAGCTGGGCTGTGCAGTTGGGCTGTTCATTCGTTGCTGCTTCTGTCTGCTCTGCTCAGATTCAAGGATTTATTTATTACTTGATTAAAGGTGATGAGAAATCAGGAAATGGGGCTTTTGCTAAAACAGCTGGACATGTTTTATGTCAGTTTGAACCAAGAGGCAAGGAGGCTTTCTTCTGGGATTAGCAATGAAGAAGTGAGAGCAACAGTAATATTCATGAATCAAAATAGGCTTTTTCTCTGTATATTCAATATTTATTGGATTCTGAAGGCAGACAGACCCTGATGGAGAACACATAGTAGCTGTCCACAGTGTACAGGCTGTTTTGCTGAACCCTCATCTCCCTTTTGCGAAGCAGATGTAGAAAATTAGTACATTCAGCAGAATCTGTGTGAAATTCCCCTTATCCTAAAGCAGAGCCCTAAACCTGACTGGATTAACTCAATGCATTTCTCTTCTCAGTTGAGAGGCAGCACTGTCTCAGAAGTTGGTGTCATTCTTTTCTTTTAGGGATATAAGGTGGACCTTAATGGGGCTGTTTATCATGAACAACATGCAAGTGAGATCAGCATCTGTCTCAGTGGCCAAGGCTGGTCTTAGTTGCAGTAGCCTAAGAGTGCAAGATATCTGCTTGTGTTCGTGGATTTATTCTGGCTTCAATGCAAACAACATAAATCTTTCAGACTGGCTTATTTTTGATTCTTGCCACTGCCCTGGCTCAGAACTTCAACTATCCTAGATATTTATTAAATGATTCCTAGAAAAAAATGAAAGATGAAAAAGTTCAGTGCCTATGTGGTTCCTGCTCATAAATCTTGGTGTTTGGAGGGAGCAGTGCACTGAGGTACCATGAAGAATCAGTTCATCCTTCTGCAAGGTAGAAGACAGTATCAATATTGCCTTTAAATGCTGACCAGCCGTGACTCTGAGTCCTTCTGTCTAGCAATGGCTAAATTATGCATTTCATCTGCCTCAGGAGATTCCAGAATCTGACCTCAGCTTCTCCCTGCAGCAACCAAAACCAATTACTTCTTTGTCTGTCACCGTAAGGCTCCAGCTTCACCAGACCTTGTTCTTTCTATCACCTCCCTTCATGTATTTCCAATTGGGCATTGTGTGTTGTACCCTCAGGTTTGCAACAGCTTTGGCCAGGTAGGCAGATTAAATCAGCATATTGAAATATGTTCTAGTACGAAGCAGCAGCCTGGAGCAGTTGGCTCCCATTCATCTCAGGAGAAGTGCTGCCAGCATGCATCAGAAGGGTTATGCCCAGATTACCTCAGAGGTCATACTGAGCTTTGGGTTCAGGGCTTTTTTGCTTCACATTTTGCAGTGAAGCAGGAGCTGCCAGGAAAGGTCGTTTTGCCTTGTAAACAAATGCAGCACAGCCAGGAGTGACATGGACTTCCCCACACTGGCCTGCCAAACAGCAGGTACTGCAGAAGTACAAGAGCCTGTTGCATCTGCAGTTCCTCACCTTCCATCTCCACCTGGAAAAAGCATTTCAGTTCCTCTAGGGCATGAATCAGTTGCTCACTTACAGGTGTCTAAGTCATGTGAGGTACATCAGGTGTCCTTACTGAGACTGTTGTGGCAAGGAGTCTCAACCTCAAGGAGTAACCTTGAGACATGTCCCTAGTCAAGTGGAGATCCTGGCACGGAGCCTACTGCCTTGCAGAAGAGCACTGCAGGCCCTGCCTGTCCACTCTATGTGGAGTAAGTTCATTGCTCCATTGCTCATACCAGCCCTTGTCCATTGTGTTGTCATCTCCCTCAGATTCACTTTGACCAGACACATCCACCAGAGCAGGACATGGGAAATAAAGGCCAGGTAGGGAGGGGAACCCAACATCCCAGTTCCTCCTGCCAAATCCAAGATAAATATGTTCTAAACTAACAACACCAGGGACGTCTCATCTGCATTTCTCCTTCTGGGGTTTATTTTATAGAGAGCCAGCATGGTGAGATGTTGGCAGTGTTGTTCTGTTCTGAGCAGGTCCATTTTAGCTGCAGGCTGGGAGTTCAGGAGCACTGCTGACTGACTCATTAATGCTACAGAGTGACCTGGGCTCTAATGTATTGGAAACTGAAAAACAAATCTCCTCCAACAGCTTTCTGGGAATGACAGAGACATGTGCAAGAGTGGGACAGCAGCAGTCCAGGCTGATAGAAATTGTTTTCTGCAACACGAATCTTGAGCAAAATTCATCTCTTTCTATTCTGTATGTGTTTGTAGATCAATATTGTCATCACAGATTTTCTGGGTAACTTTGCCATGATGCATTCAAGGAGCATAACTGAAGTGTTGCTTCACTCTTACCCACTCCCAAGGAGAGGAGTAGGTTCAGTGCAGGCTACTGGAGATGTGTTCTCCTTAAAGTACCTGTCATCACAGATATCTGTCAGAGAAGGGTAGGGCTAAGAAGTGCACCCTGTGCTGGGAGTGGAAGTAATGAGTGAAGCTTCCAGCAGGTAGCTTTGGCCAGCTCTGGACAAGCTCTTTTTGGACAAGCAGTTCTGCCTCTTGCACAGCCAGGCTTTAGCTTCCTGGGAGAAATCACACCCTGTCTGGGTTCAGTGTTCAGGGAGGGGGATCAGGGCTGGGTCACTGAGAGGTGTCCCTGGAGGCAGGGAGGTTGGATTAGATGATCTCTGAGGATCCTTCCAGCCTCAGCCATTCTGTGATTCTGGGGTGGGTCACACTGGCCAGAGCTGCTCCTAAGAGTGAGGAACGTGGCACCCATCAGTGACAGTGACAGTCCTCTGCAGAGCAGGACATCCAAGAGGACTCTACTGTGATTGATGTGGTGGGACAGACAAATTCCTGGAGAGTTCCTTAGCTTCCCACAGGCACTTGCTTTGCCTGGAATGAGTTGCACCCAGCAGGTGTTCCTGGGGGAACCTCAGCCTCCAGCCACAGCCTTCATGTCAAGCAGGGCCAGGCCCAGGGAAAGCTGGGGAGGTCTGCTGGGTGATACAGTGCTGAGCACCATCTGCATGAAGCTGCCACATCAGCCTTCCCAGTGGGTGAATGCAGATGACAAATAAATGAAGATGGTCTGAAGGGGCTGAGCCTGATGGAGCTTTGGAGGTGAAGGGTTTGCAGATGGAAGAACAAGTACTTCCAACACCCCAGATGTAGCTTCAATTCATCCAGAAGCCTCTGGGAGAGGGGCACATGGGAGGATGTGGGTGACTAAGGAAGCCAAAAGCCCTACATGCATCTTTAGGCCCTTGATTTCATTTTATTTCTCTCAGCTCTATTTTAATTATGATTATATTTAATAAATTATCATCTCTTCCTAATTAGACCTCTGATTACCCAGCCTGATGCCATTAAGCACTAATACTGTTCATCCCCCCTCCTTTGGAGACACTCATTGTGCAATAGCCTGTCATTATTCAGAGCTAAACATACCATTTCTCTCCCAGAAGCTGTAATTTCCAGAAATCCCAAGCAAACAAAGACAGCACTGGATGATGATTTAACTTGTAGAGATGAAAAAAGATCTCTGGTGGGAGGGGGAACAAAGAGAAGGGAGAAAGAAATACTTCCATTGAAGTTACTGGGAATAAAGATGTCATCTTTTATGCTGTCACCACATGTGGAATCACCAGCCATCCTCAGTCTGCAGGCCAAGGAGGAATCACCTAGGGCTGGTCACTGCCTCAGCTAGAGGCATGTATGTATTTGGGCTCACAGGGTGGATTTCTTCTGCTCCTCTTGCCTCTCCTCATATGAACTCATGCTTGTCTTTCCAACAGGAGGCTGGCCAAGTCCACCTTGCTGCTGATCCCTCTCTTTGGCATTCACTACATCATGTTTGCTTTCTTCCCTGACAATTTCAAAGCAGAAGTTAAGATGGTCTTCGAGCTCGTGGTTGGGTCGTTCCAGGTAAGCCACCCTTGGGGCCACCAGTCAGTGCCCAGGTCTGTCAGCAGGGAGAAGGGTAGATAGCTGGGCAAGGCCATGAGCAAACAATGGAGCTGGGTTTTTCCTGGAGATGCCCAGTACTGCTCTTATACCCTTGGAGAAAAAAGTTCTCCTCCAACTTGGCCAGGATGGAAGATAATAGTATATTTTGCCTCCTGGGATTCAGGAGGAGATTCTTTACCACTTTAGGCACCTGAAGAGAAAATGTACCTCTCTGAATTTGTCACCCAGGGGTATTTTTTTCTACTTATGGGATAAAAATGAGGAACACAGTTTGGTTTATATATTATTGACATGAAGTGAAATAAGATAAATCAGCTTTGGCAGGAATGTCTTTCTGGCCACTACCAGAAGCCTAGTCTGCCTTCAGCCAGTTGACTTGCATGAACTCTGTTAATAAGCCAGGTCCTGCCTGTTCTTTTCCCTAGGGATTCGTGGTGGCTGTTCTCTACTGCTTCCTCAACGGGGAGGTAAGTCAGAGGTGCTGTTTGCCTCGTGTTGGCAGCCAAGGCACATTGAATGCTTGTGGAGAGTGGATGGAGAAGTGTCCTATTCCTGCTGAGACTGAACTGGGGGGAAGCATCCAAGTCGAATTGCTCACTCCAGGAAAACCAACCCTTTGCCTGACAGTTCCCAGCACAATTATTAAACACACCAGCACTTTGGTGTACACTGGAGCACTGCTGCTGTTGAGTCCATCCTTTACTGATGAGACAGCATCAGCAGAACTGCCATATGACCTTGCAGAGACTCTGATCCAGAAGAACCACCTTCAGCAGGGAAGGATCAAGGCCATCCTCTAAGCCCTGCTTAGTGCCTCAGTGTATCCTCCACAGAACCAAGGCCCCTGCCAAGATGGAGGCTCGTTAGTGCAGAGATATTTTTGTACCCTGCTCCATCTGCCCATAGGAAACTCAGCAGAGACTGATTAAGTCCATATCTCAAAGGCTACCAAGAAGGGCTGAGCAGCTAAAAACTTGGATGTGCTGTCAGCTGGAGCACTTTCAGCTCAGTAATCTGAGCACGGAGGAGAAAGAAGCAGCTGTGATCTGGGTTTGTGTTCCAGCTTCCTAGGGAGAGGAAGAGTGTCCAGAATCACAATTTGCTCTCCTACAGCTCGGATGCTGCTTTCAGCCACACTGCTGCCATGTGGCATCATTCAGGGCAGGGAGCTCAGCTCCAGCAGAGACCTTTGCCATTGAGCCTGTGCAGAGCAGGGCAGCACCACACTAACCCATTAATGATCCAGAAAGGACAGAGATAGGCACCAAGTGGTGCCAGGTAAACGTGTTTCTACCTCACAGGCATTCATCTTGCCTTTCCCACGTTTCCAGTCCTGGGCTTTGCATCCTGGGACTGTATTGTTCACAGAGCCCCTCAGGCACAACTGTTATCTAATTCACACTGTCACCTACAAATTTGGACTGGAAGGATGCAGGGGGGACAGATTTGTTCAGGATTTGGGTCTGGACAGTATAAACCAGATGATGTCTGTAAACTCCCTGGGAGGAACAAGCAGCTTCTATCAAAAAATAGACAGCTCCAGTTAAATCATTCATATCTGGACAAAACCAGGGCAGAGGAAAAAAAATCTGAATTATACTCACAATGTGTGGGATATGTTACCATTAAAGTTAAGCAGAATCATAGAATGCTTTGGATAGGAAGGAACCTTTAAAGGGCATCCAGTCCAACCCCCCTGCAGAGAGCAGGGACATCTGCACCTAGAGCAGGGTGCTCAGAGATCCATCCAACCTCACCTAGGATGGTGCCAGGGATGGGGGAAGGAGTTTTGCACTTTCCTGTATCAGATGAGAAATTCCCTGTGCTCACTTTTGTGCTGAAGCTCAGGGATTTCTGCTCTAGGAGCTGGAGTGTCACTCCTATATGGCTAGAAGTTCTGGCCAGGTTGAATTTAGTGATGTTGATAGAAAATTCTTGGCCTTTTGGTAGGTGGGTCACCCAGAGCTTCTCACAGTCAGCTCAGAGCAATAGGGAGTGCTGGTCCTCTGCTGATCTGATCTTGTCTTCCCACCACCTAGGTCCAAGCTGAACTCAAGCGAAAGTGGCGGAGGTGGCACCTGGAGAGGTTCCTGGGCTCAGACATGAAGTATCACCACCCTTCCCTGGGCAGCAATGGCACCAACTTCAGCACCCAGATCTCTATGCTGACCAAGTGCTCACCAAAGACACGCCGGTGCTCTGGCTTCCAGGCCGAATTCTCTCTGGTGTGATGGGGAGAGGCTCTCTGAGCACTGAGCATCCAAGAGACACACTGAGAGACAGGAGGATCCCCAGGAATCAGTGAGACGATGACAAATCCTTGTGAAATGACATGCTCACGTGAGCCAACAGAGGACACAAAACTGGAAAAGTCACTGGCATCCAGAACAGGATCAGACAAGTCAAGAGGCAGAGAAAGACTTTTCCTCTTCCTCTTTTCAGATCTTTCACTCTCAAGTTTCAAGCCCTCGGGGGTTGATAACGATGAGTAAAGGTCCCAGTTGTTTGAGGAGAGCCTGGGAGATGCTGACTGTGACAAACAATGAAGTAGGAGGGGGTAAGGGAGGGGAGAGCCCGAGTCCTTGGTGGCTTTACCAGAAATGGCATCTCTGCAACTGATACACTGCACTTTCTAAACAATGAGCCAGGAAAGGAGAGAGGGAGGCAAGAAGCAGGAAAAGCAAAACCAAACCTGCCAAACCTATGAATGTGCCAAAGCCCTATTGGCACAACGTGGTGATAAGGCACCAAAGACATGGGGAGAAGGCACAAGGAGGAACGTGAGCAAGAAAGGGAGAGGCCAATGCACAGTCCCTGCCTCTGCATTTTCCAGGTGTGAAGATGAAGCTGCAGCTCCAGGAAAGCCCCTTGGATGCCCTGGAGTTGCAGTCTGTTCTGCTGATGGGCCACTGTCCTTGTTAGCAAGAGTTCTCCGAGCACCTTTGGGTGTGGAAAAACAGGTCTCTGAAGAGGCAGAATGTGCCTGCCCTTCTCTGCACGGGGTTCCTCACACTGTGTTGGGTTTGGTTGTTTTCAATGGCCAGGAAACTCGATTTGCATGTATAAAAACCAGGTACTGATGCCAAAAAGCAGAGCACAGGTGTGGTTTTCATTCTTTTTCAGTTGGCCCCTAGATCTGGGTGCATTGAAGCACCTGAGATCATTAGGGATCAGGGGAAAACAATTGGTCTGTAATTGGTTTGCACTTGATTAGCACACACTGCCAGGAAAGGGAGATGTAGAACCCTATAATCCTTAATTGAATCAGACCTGCTATAAGGAGCCACTCTCCAGATGAAACAAAATTAGCTCACAGCAGCAAGTGAAACTGCTTTCATCAGAAGAAGGTTGTCTCAGCACATCACTGGCACTCCAGGAGTCAGGCAGGAGCAAAGGAGCTATTACACTGATTTCTTCTCCAGCTTTTGTGGGGAGCTTTCATCCTGTGATGAAGGCATTGCTCGATCCTTAGGATGTGCCTGTGTGTTTTGCCTCTGTTCTGAGGGCCAATTAATTTCCATATGGGGCAATCCCTATCCGAAGAACACAGAGATCCTGTTCAAACCAAGAGAATCATTCTTTTTATTTCCTTTTCTTTTTTCTTCTTGCTGGAGGGGTGAAGGAGAGCTGTGACACCAAAGCCTGCTCAGCCATACCAGGCTGGTGGCTCACGGGGCATGGCCTGCAGCTGCTGCTGAGACAATCCCCACTCGTGGATTGTGTCCCACCCCCCTTCATCAGAGGGGGTGGTACCAAATCCCTGCCCAGCTCATGTCTACACTTAGCAGTTGGGCTACTGGCATCCTGCTGTAACAGGAGACAGCAGTGTCCCCACGGAGGAGAGGCTGGGTCACTGCTGGATGGGCTCCTCTTCAGTGTTCAGGGATCTCAACCTGAGCACCAGGAGCTACCAGCACCTGGACTAATCCTTCTTTATCATGAAGTGTAGTTTCTGAAGCAGCTGGAACTTGGGCTTGAGGTTTGTTTGCCAGCTCATTTGCTTGCCTCAAGTGTCTGTGACTCACTGACAATGAAGCATACCCAGCACAGGAGGAAGGTTGCAGATCTGGACCTCTGGTTCCTTTCTTAGTTCTGAGAGGGTGGTTGTTCTATGACAGAACCCTCCCCAAAGCTATACCTGTGACTGTCTGAGCTTGATGCTTCCAAAGTATTTCTCCACATGTGGGACTGAGAACAAGGTGGAGGGCTGCAGTCAGTAAGGGGTGCAAGATGCTGTGGTACAGCTGCCATGAAGGGCAGACATGCAGCCATGAGTTTCCAGTGAGCTGGCTCAGGTGCTGTCTCAGGCTACTCAGCCTGCAGAGCCTAGGGGTAGGCAGCTGGTGTGAAAACAGCCCTAACGAGCTCCATGGGGCAGGGATTAATGCTGATGAGGCTGACCAGGTGCAAGCCATTGTTGTTGTGGCTGCATTAACCTGAAACCTTATCATTAGCAGCTGGAAGCCAGCACTGACTGCCATAAAACCATCCTCCCTTTAGCAGATCCTTTTCAAAATTCAGAGTGACCACGAGGATGTTTAAAGTCTCTCCCTGCTGCTTGCACTGAAGCCCTTATGTTCTGGCACCTTTCACTGAAACCTCCACGAGCTTCTCAGAGGTAAGAACCCTCTTTGTGCTTGGTGCTACTTCAGTGAGTGCTTTCAGAGCTGCATTAGGGCTCAGGCAGAAGGTTCTGGAGAAGTCCCTCCAGTACCACCAATTCAATGAGGCAGCCTTACTGGGGAAGAAAATGCAGGTCTGTGAGCCATGAGCACTGAGAAACCTTGTGAGTTTTCACTTTGTTCTTCACCTGCCTTCTCTCTGTACTTATACCTCCATTTGTAGAAAGGACCTTCTGCTTTGTATCTCCAGCTTCCCCAGTTCAGCCCTGTGCTAACCTGTGCCAGCATCAACCATATGCCAAAGGCAGCAGGAAGGGGCTTGTCTTTTAGAGACAAGACAGGGAAAAATGTGGCTTGTTATTTAGTGATGCCCCAGGGCCCTCTGTGGCCCTTGAGATGCACCACCAGCCAGCTCTGCCTGGCAGCCTGAAGACAAGATGTGACTTAAACTGAGGGGCTCCTTCAGAAGATGTGGATTACTTTAGCATGGCAGGAGCAGTGCCCCAGGGCATCCTGCTTGCAGCGATTTCATCCCTGGCTATGCAGCAACATCACCGTGATGCTGTCAGGGCTGTTGGGGAGGCTGCCTGTGCCTGCTGGGACAGGCATGGCAGCAGCAGTGGTGCAGGCAGCACAGAGCTGCCAGCCCAGTGCCTTGGCCTCTGTTTCAGGAGAAGAGAGGAGTCAGTGGCAAAGTCAGAGCTTTTCACTCTGGGGATGTGAGCAGTCAAGTGAATGAGGGCATTGGGATCAGCTCCTCGTTTAAGTGGCTTAGTGCAGGAATTTGGCCTCCTCTGTTCTGCTTTTCATCCAAAGGGATTTCTGCAAGTCCAAAGAACCCAATCTGCACTGTCCCAGCCCCATGCAGAATACCCCAGGGAGCTCAGGGCTGCTGCAGCTGCTGACCCCTTGGCTGTGGTGTGAGACAGGGATGACTCCAGTGAAGTCATATGCTCATTTGATGCTAAATAAATACAAGAAGTGTGCTTGGATGTGACAGGATTTTAGATGTGGTTGAGGATAATGAATTTAGATCCCAATACCCTATGCAAATACAGGGCAAATTCTGATCCCACTTAGATCTATGAGTTCACTTCAGTGACTCCTGATTTACACCAGCATGAAACTTCTCGGGGCCTCTCAGTGCTTAAAGGTGTCTTGGAAGAAAGATGGAGACAGCCTTTTGAGCAGGGCCTGTTGGGACAGGACAAGGGGTGGTGGTTTGCACTGAAAGAGGGAGATTCAGACTGGAGAGAAGCAAGGCACTGTTTAGGTTGCAGTGGTGAGAGCCTGGCCCAGGCTGCCCAGAGAGGTGGTGGCTGCCCCATCCCTGGCACCATCCCAGGGGAGGTTGGCTGGAGTTCAGAGCACCCTGCTCTGGGTGCAGATGGCCCTGCTTAGTGTGGGAGGATTGGACTAGATGAGCTTGAAAGGTCCCTTCCAACCCAAACCATTCTATGTCCTGTGAAACTGGAATTTGCCTTTAGAGTAATTCCTTTATCTTCAGCCTGCAACTGTTTGCTTCTGGTTTATACCAGTGAGACATCAACCTCCTCCTGTTAATTAGTCACTCTATACTTCAGTGATTAAACTATTAAAACAATTATTAATAAGTACGGAACAATTAAAATATAAAAATTACATTATTTTCTCAAGGTCTAGAGGTGCAAGTTGGATGCTAAGATTAGACTGTAGTTATTCCTATTCAGCTGAGACCAAGATTGCTCCCACTCATAAGCAGTCAAAAATAAGAATATAACCATGTTGAGGATTTAAACAAGAGCAGTAAAGCACTTCTACACTGTTTCAGAATTTCAGGGTGTTCATTTCAACTAGTTTTTAAAATCAGAGGTATATATGCAGCAGCACTGTTAGTGTAGTTCTGGAATGAAAAAGGGATCCCAAAAAAGCCCAGGAGACAAAAGCACCTGAATCATATAATTTCATTGATTTCCTTTCATTTCATGGTGCTGTTTTGTTTTGGTATTTTTTAAATTTATTGCCAAGGGACCGTTTATATTTTGCTCAGAGCAGTTGTTACTGGAAACCAAATGTGTGATTCATTAACAGATTTATTTCTTTCTCCATGTCCCACTCAGCTCAGAGAGGCAGGTTGGTGTCTATCACAGGGTGTGCAAGCAGGGGATTAAAAGAAATCTCTGCTCCAATCTGATTGAAAATACTTTCAGAGAGAGATGCATTTGCTGATTAAAGAAAGGCTGCAAGTGTTTTTTCAAAAGCACAATGAAGTTCCAAAGCTCAGGAGTGAACATTACTTGGCTCCATGGCAAGGGTTAAAGGGTTTTAAGTGGGATTATTTTTCACCATTCCTTCCACTTCAACCATGGTGTTGAAACAAGGCAAAACCTTCTGGGTGTCTGCAGAAATATGAAACATTTTCAGATTAAAAGGGAAAAAATCTCAAACATGTTGGAAATGCCAACATGTGTTTTTGTGAACCTTAAATTGTTCTGTCCACCCAAGTTTGATAAATGGCCTTTGGAAATCCATGTGGTACCTGAAGCAAGGAGAGTGAGAAGCAATGTTTCTTCTCTGGAAGATGAATTGAGGTGTAGCTCCAAAGTCCATATGACACGTGCTCCCTGCACTGTGTCCCAGCCTGCCTGCCTTCAGACAGGGTGTGGAGCTGAAGAAAAGATCTTGGCTGGGGTGTTGGCACAGCCCTGGGTTTCCTCTCTTGCATCTCTGTACCAGTGAATGGGCCCAACATGTGGAGACAAGGGCTGCAGTCCTCAGCTCCCTGACTCCACTTCTCACACCCCAGTGATGATGGTGACAAGGGCCATAGAAGTTCTTGATTGTAGGTGACCCTCAAGCTCTTGGCCTCATATATACCACATACAATCTGGAATGACACTGCTGGTATCATTCTGGAACTGAACTGGTGTAGTAGGGAGAATTAAATCCCAAACTAATACGTGGAGTCAGATGTCTCAATCCAGAGCAGCATGGGTTTCAATCCATTTTCTCTTGTCATCTTTTCATTCCCTCTTCAAGGCCAGTGTTTGCATGCCAGGCTGGTGAGGTATCATTACAATGAGTGATCTTGATATTTCCCCTGGAGGTCTGTACAGTGGCCAGGTGTGGCTTGAAGGAATCAGGAGTTCCTGGGCCCATGGACTGTTCCACCTTTGACAGTCTGAGAGCACCATCTCCTTTCTCTCCTTGCATGGTGTTGCACTATACAGCAAAGAGCCCTGGGTTTGAAACCAACCCTTCATTCTTAGCACACTGTGAAGTCCCAGGGAAGATGAAAAGCACTGGGACTGGTAACAAGTCAGTAAGGACAATAATGCCCACGGGGGTTCTGAGGGCCAGGCCTTTAGGACACACAGATTGTCATTGGCAGAGCACTAATGTTTTATACCCCAGCTTTGTGGACATTGTAAATTTGTACATAGAGATCTGAACAGCACATTGAATAAACCAACCAACCATTTTTGCTACTCTGATGATGGTAAGTTTGAAAAGGCACTTTTGAATTCAGAAGTGTGTTTTCCAGACTGTTTCAAACACCTCAAGCTGTTGTGTGGTAGCTGGTGCCAACTGACTCTTCTCACTCGAGCTGTGAGCACCTCTGCTCTGCCCTCCTGTAAATAGGCTTTGACAGCAAAGAGTAATGAGAGCTGGCTGTGAGCAGAGATCACTCTGGACTTCTCTGTACCTAGGTGCTTGTGATGTATTCATGCCAGTGAGAACAGGCTGCTTGCTCAGCACAGGTGGAATCTCTGCCTTGGTTCCTGGCCTTTTGCCTGATGTTATTTATTTTGTTCTGACTGTATATAAGCAATGAATTGGCTATTTTTTTTTTCTCCTTTGTATTTGGTTCATCTCCTTGCTTCAGAGGAGGTTCTTCTCAGTGGTTGACACTGCTGAAAAGAGCAATAAAACCATTGTGAAGACATTGTGTCTAAGATGTTCTACCTGATTTATATTGTGGGGTTTTTCTACAGCCCTGAAGAAGACACAGGCAGAGAAGGAAAGGTTAAGAAGGAGGTAGTGAGCTGGCAAGGTGGTGCCTAATGATCTCAGAGTTTGGTTACCAGACTAGACCAGATAGCTCTCAAAATGGAAGATCTTCTCTGAGGGTATCTACACCAGTAGAATAATCAGCACCAGTCCCAGCAGGAACTTTGGAACATGGGGTGTGTTAGTTCTCTGAATGTGCTGTTTATCTGCCCCAAGAGGAATGCTCCGAGTGTTGAATATTCAGTTTCATGGATCTTTGCAATGTGGAGGACAAATTTGTCTAGTTAAATCCCTTCACATACACTTTAGGCTGAAAGTAGCTCTCTCCCTGGAGAGAAATGGACTGGTGTTTGAACATGGATTTTGCAAAGCCTTCCAATCTCTGCTAGTTGATTCCAAATCATTAGCAAGCTGTTTAAATTAGCACCTTTTTCAGGCACAGAACTGCCCAGCAGGCCTAATGAGAGTTAACACACTGCCTTTCCAGCTCCCCTCTCCCTGCATGGAGCTGGTGGTGTCTCCTCAACACGCTCTGTGTGCCAAGCCCTGGCATCTTGTGCACCTGGAGCAGGAGACACAGCAGTAGTGCTCTCCCTGTGTGCTCATCCCCAGCAGTTTTCCCACCCTGCCAGGTGACCAGGTACATCCTGAGCCTGGTGTGGTGACCTTAGCTTTGCAGCTGCTTCCAGCTTGCCCAGAGGTCCTGCCATCTGCCCCTGCATCATGCCTGGGTTTTGTCCTCACTGGGTGCCCAGTTCAGCAGAGCTGGCTCTTCTGTTCTTTACTGCTCAGAACAAAGCAGGAGCCTTTCTCTGTGTTGGAGAAATGCCTGGCAGGCAGCTACAAGTGAGCAGTAATTCATCTAAAAGACACATTATTTAATGCACATGAATATTAGGCAGTGAAAATGGATCACAGTGAGAGGTCAGTGAGCTTTTCCTTGGCCATAGGGCCAGTTCCACAGCTCAGCCCCTATTTAAGCTGTTTTCACCATGGATAAAGGTCAAATCTACAGCTGGGGATGACAAGCCTTTGCTATATATGTCCCCCCTTTCTGCAAGGATTAACCATTTTAATTTAAAAGCAAAAGGTTGTAGTTCTCTGGGCTATTCTGAGAAGCAAAGTTGTTGCACACTGACTTTGAATGAATCCCTCGATGGATTAGATGAGAAATCAGGGAAAAAAAAAACCAAACACAAAATACAAAGGCTGAGGCAAGGGAAGAACAGCCAATTGCAGTCTCTGTTGGACTATCTCCAGTAGTTTCTCATCTCTCTTGAACTGGGAAGCCCAGCACTGGACACAATATTCCAGATGTGGTCTCACTAGGGCAGAGTGAAGGCTGGGAAGAGCCTCCCATGATATGCTGGTCACACTCTTATTAATGCACCCAATGATGAATGATCTTTGATGAAAGTCTCCTAGGAAATCTGATGGAAAAATCAGCCCAACCACCTTTGATCCCTCCTGGTTTACATGTGTTCCTTAGACACTCACTGCCAGGCTGAGTTTGATAGAGATGTGATCACTTCTGTCTGGAAATTTCTGAGCTTGGCTCTTAGAACTTCTCAGGCTAAATTCAGTGGCAAAGTAACTTTTCCCAACTGCAAAAATATCATTCTCTGTAAGAAAGATCCATGATTAAAACCAGCCAATGGCATCCTCTTGCTTTGATCCCTGTGGTTTCCATGGCAAAGTGCCAGGATGATGACTTTTGTGATCTCCATGACATTAAAGCAATTTCCTGTGTAGGGAATCAATTTTAGCAGTTAAATTATCTTCACTCCACATGCAACCAGTTGCATTCACTCCTTCCCACCGGGAATAGAAAGTTTGAGCTGTGACTCATTGAAATCCACAGGAACAGTCCAGTTGCCCTCAGACAAGTTCAGCACAGGAACTAACCTGGCATGCTGGAAACAGCCAACATCACTCCTGCTCTTGGCTTTCAGAGCAGCCCTACATGATTAGTGCCCATTGACTGGGACATAGAGGGAAAGAATGAAAAACATCTGACTTGTAATCCTGAGGATTGGCATGCATGTTGGAGAACCAAGGCCAACACACTTTAAAGCACCTTTCAGTGTCCAGACTTTAAGAGAAGAATTAACTTAATCTCAGAATTTCAATGTCTTTATAATTAGTTGGCCTGGGTGACAAAGAGGAGTCCTGTTGCTTACCATGAGCTCCAAATCCATGAAAAAAAGGAGTTTTGAAGCAGGGTCTCTACCCAAGATGTCCCACCAGTGAGCCCTGCCAATACAGCAGCAGCTATAGAGAGTTCTCCACTTTTCCAGCAGGTGACACAAGTCCTGAGAAACTGAGGAGTGGGAGCTGGGCAGTGTTTTTTAAAGCAGTGATGCCTGTATGTGATATGAAGAAAACTAGAGTTCCCTGTCACACGAGCACACACATTTCTGTACTTTCCCTTCCTTCTGGCAGGTCCTGACAACTGGTTGCACCCCATTGTCACCATTTCACCTGAATCCACAGGTCAAACTTATTTTACAGAGGAAGGAAACTACCACAGCAAGACCCCAATACTGAGTTGGCTGCTGCTGCCAAGAACCTGCCTTGCTCAACCCTTACAGATTTATGTCACTGGGGTAACTAATCAATGGCTGTTTCTTACCAGCCACTTAAGTCTGAGCTCTTTGGCATAAAGCAGTTAGAAGCTGTAATATTTCATTACATCTGATCTGCTCCCAGATGAAAAAAAAGATGGGGATGTGATAGAAACATGGCTGCAATCTACAGTGATGAAGGAATTTATTATGTGTAATACATTTACACATGCACTGTGGTTTCTGCTTTGGGCTGGGTGCAGCTTTCCATTGCATCCTATCGTGTATTTCCCACCATGTGAGTGCCTGTTGGTTCCAGTTCTCTGCTAAACTCCAACACTCCTCACATCCTATTAGTTCATGGATAGGAGTCAGAAAATTCTAGGAGTCAGAAAATCCTAGGCTGCAAAAGATCTTGAATATCATCAAGCCCAACCCTTAACCCAGCACAGCCAAGTCCAGCACTAACCCATGTCATTAAGCACCATCTCTACAAACAGAAAGCTCCTTGGAAGCCATCCCAGCTTGGAGAAAATCAAACATGCTGGTTGATGATGGCAGAAGGGCCACAGAGATCTCAAAGCTCACAGAGCAATCCCAGAGACAGCAGTAAGCACCAGGGTAAGTTAATCAGCCTGGCCCTGTTCTCTTGGGTGACTCAGCTCACCCCTTTCTTGGTCCATGATGGCCACATCTGCAAGGATCTGTGTGTGAAATAGAAGGGTATTTATAATCACAGGCATTTATCTTATCTGGGGAAAGAGGCTGAACAGTTTTTCTTCTTTTTCCATTACTGGCCAGGCACCAGCAGTTTTTGACAGGATTGGACAAGGATAAAGCTTGGAACCAAAATTATAGAGTATGCCTCAATTGTCACCAGCTCCCTGATCTCAGAGGACAGCTTTGGCATTCATCAGCTTGATTGGTTATTAGGGCTCATGTGAATAACTGATTGCATTTGCTTGGCTGCTGGGAAGGGAAATGATTAAAAAAAAAAATAATCAAAATGAACTCAAATCAACTCGCAAAGAACAGGAGACAAGACAGCACAGCCTCCCTTCCACTGACTCTCCTTCCAGCTACAGCAGCAAGGTCTTAAAGATAAATCCTTTTACACTGGGTGTAGTTGAATGAGATGAATGTATTACTAGAGTATTGAACAGAAGGTTTTGATATGTCCAGTTCTTTCCAGTTGCACTGTTATGACTGGAAGAAAATGGAGGTCGTGGTCTCCCATCCTTTTCCCAGGATGGTAAGTTCTAATCACCAGCCAGGGGAGTTGCACCAGTGGATTTTGCAGATGGAACATCTTGTAGATGCACATTCCTTCTGTAGGACGTGTTTGTCTAACTCACAAATGAAATTAAACAGTTATTCAAACTAGGAAAAAATGCAGGTATTGAGAGTGTAACATGATGCCAAACAGCACAGCCCAAAGAGCTGAGTCTGGGCCACCCCCTCAGCATACTGCAGGGTCTGGGGTAGCAGCTTCCACTGAGGAGGCAGCTTTGTAGGTAAAATTAAACTTACTGGAAGGCTTAGCAGAGTTAGAGTGACAACAACACAGAGCTAAAGTTACAATAGTTCATTTCTGTGGGTAATGTTTCCAGCATGGTGATCAAAATTCATTCTGGTTGCTGCAATTCCTTCTTGCATCAGCTCACTGCCACATACATGATGATTCATTTGTAGATGATAACACATGAGATTTTTGTGGTAGATAAGAAGCACTGGGGTTGCATCTGTAGAGATAAGCAGTGGTGAGAGTCAAAGAGCTACCTTCCAATGTCAACAAAAGATACACATAATTCAGTAACTCTCACGACTGAAATCCCAATTTAATTACTCTGTAGAATGTAAATTAATGGGAATTTCTTTGGAGAGCTGCTCAGATCCACAATAATATTCCAGTTCTGGAAGTTGCCAAAGCCTTGAACAAAAGTGAAATTCTTCAGATTCAATATTGTTTGAAGTGCTATGGCCTATTCACAATGAAAAAGCTTTTTAGCTGTTATTAAGTCAAAGAGCAAAGTAGTAATTACTCCAGCAAGGACGGAGTTTCTAGGGATTATTTGAGATGGATTCCAAGTGGATCACACACAATCAATGAAAACATCTCTCTTGTCAGACAAAAAACAAGTACTTGAAAAAGCAAAGGATTTGCAAAGTGCTGGTGAAGTGTATTATGACACAGAGGAATGGAGTACTCCAGTGATGAATATAAATGACAGAGTGCTCACTACTGTGCAGAGAATCTGGCTGCAGAAACCCATTACCAACGGGTTTGGGTTTTTTTTCCTTTTCATAAACCAAAAGAAAAGCACAATGAAAACAAGATAGTGTAACTCAGTGAGATGGACAATGCAGATCCCTGTTTCCTGAACACCCATTTATTCTGAGTTCCTGTTAAAGCCTTTGCTGACCTCCTCAGATGTAAGCACTTCAGCTGAAAAGGGTTGCTTGCCTTGTATGATCTTGACAGGTAGAAACTCATAGCCTAGGCTGGGAGAATGTATCTGACAGACCCCAGTCAACTGCAGGTTGAACTTAGCTACAGAATATGGAAAAACTTCCACCCAACACCTCTCATGAAGCTGTTGAGGCTCTGCAGAGACAAGGAGTTCAAAAACCACATTTCATTGCAGCCAAAGCATCACTGATTCCTCTCTGCTAAGTGGGCTGGGTGTGAAAAACTCTCATCAGCTTTGCAAGCAGAAAGCAAAGAGCAATTGTTGTAGTATTGACTTTCTGGGGGAAATTCCTGTCACCCAGTTTTCTCCGTTACACAGCTGTCAATGTCACAGCCACTCGTTTGAACTCCTTTCTAGGGAGCTCTTGTCAATGTGGTTAGTTCTGTCTAGAAGGAAATTCATCTGCCTGGGTGCAGCAGAGAAATGGAGGCAACTGAGACATCCCAACCAGTCTGATTTAGGACTTGGGAAACTAAATGAGCAGACTTTGACATTTACTGATTGTAAAGAAAGGATTTAGATTCCCAATGGATGTGAAGTGCTCCACAAAGGTCTAAGTGATGACTACAGAGGTAGAATCTGGATACTCAACAAATGGATGGATGGATTTCTCTGGTTCCTGTCAAATCAGTGAAGAGAAAAAATTAGAAATAAGCTCTTGTGAACAAAATGTGTGTTGTGGGAGGGAACACCAACAGCAAGTTATGGTGATGAAAACAAAGATGCTACAGAAAATCAGTTCAGTTCAAAGCTGGAAGAGGAAAGTTTTGCTTGAAATACACACCTACATGCCTCACACTGCAGCCAGTATTCTTCCCTTCAAAATGTATGGAATTGTGGTTTCTTTGGATACAGAATCTTGTCATAAGAATCTTCTGGTGAATCACTGGAACCTTGAGTATTGTAATATAAAAATACAAGTATGACCAGAAGGGATATTGTTGTTAAGAACATGATTGTGCTCACTACATTAGCCCTCAGTGAAGGTTGCCATTTGTAAGTTAAACATAAAACCAGATTTTTTCAAGAAAATAGAGAAAACATTTTCTACCTCCACTAATACAACTAAAGCTTCTGACCTTGGCTCAGCAACAATACTCTTTAGAACAATTTTTTGGTCAATGTTTGTTCAGCAGAGAGTGAATTTGACCATGGCTCCAGTAAAAAGATATTGGCTGGGACAGAACACCCACCAGATGATCATTAACAGAGTCATTTTCCTTGTAGCCCATAAAAAATTCTTTCTCTCCCTAAAGATCAAATGAGAACAAACACTTAATATATTCCATTTCTTTACTATTATTTTTTTTGTTGTTTTTTTTTCACAGGGCTGCTTGAGAAGTTTTGGTTTAATATATTGAAATTGCAGCTCCATACATTTAAATTATTTATGCACCCAGACATGTAGAATGTGATTAAGATTTTTATTTGGTTGTAGCACAGGGTTCATTTCTTTTGCTGGTTGATTTAGCACAGAGAAACCTTCCCTGCAGGTCTGCTTCACAATAAATTGCTATTGGCAGATAGAAATGTCAGGTTTACCCTCCAGATGGAGCAACAAATCAGACCTTTGTTTGCTTCATTTTTCCTTCTGCACGTGGATCAGGAAATGTGTGTTTCTCTCCACTTAGTCTCAAATGTAAGAGCTTTATTGGGGCACTTTTTCACGTGTGAATTTCACAGCCACCACTCACTGCAGCAGTGTAGCTCAGGCTCTGTGAAACTGGCTAAAATAACAAACTTTCAACTTTCTTATTAATCTACTGAAGCTGAGACAACTTTGGTTTCATTTCCTGGATTACACTTCCATAGACAAGCTCTCTATAGCCACTGGAGATCTGGGCAAGAGAAGCAGAGCAACAGCAATATAATGATTTAATCTCAACTAGACAGCTAAATTACATGAGTTTAATTACACATCAGTAGGATTTGAATCATAGAACCCACAGAATGGTTTGGGTTGGAAGGGACCTTAAAAATCACCCAGTTCCACCCCCTGCCATGGGAAGGGACATCTCCCACTGTGCTCAAAGCCCCATCCCACCTGGCCTGGAACACATCCAGTGTGGGACATCTAACAGAATTCCAGTGTGTCCAGTGCCACGAGACCCTCTGAAGCCACTGGTCCTAGGTGAGCTTTCCAGCATTTACTGGTGACAGCAAAAAGCAGCAGATTTTCCCCAGTTAAGTTGGACTGGATCCTCAAGTGTGTCTGAAGGAAAGGTTTGTTGTGCCTTGGAAAGCATCCCCTTGTGCCAGGTCGGTTACAGATGAGTCTGCAGTGGTGACTAACACTAGTTTAGTGCTTTGTGGTCAAATCCATTAATTTCTGAGTGACCTGATGAAATGAGGCAGGATTTGCCAGCAGAGAGTTAAGATCTCTCCCGTTTTGTGTGACGTTGGTAGGAGCATTGTCTCCCTTTGTGCCTGACTTCACCTCATCCAGCTTTCCACACCTCCTGAGGTCAAAACAAATCTTGCCATTAATTTCTCTGACTGGAGGATTAAGCTCTCAGGGTGCTAACACAAGCTTGAAGGTGTAGACATGAGAGAAGGGTAGGTTCATAAAAAACATTGGCTGGATTTAGCAAAGACTAGATGGTGCCAGTTTAATGCTACTTCATTATTGATTAGCAACTAATCCACCTGAAAATCTCATCAACAGCCCCATTCACAGAGCACAGCAGTATTTAGCAGGAGTAGAAACAGTGAGGCCTGACTGGTATTGAAAGCACAGGAGAAAATAAACCTTTCTGGTCTCTTTCCCCAGCCACCCAGTATGCCACATTCACCAGCACAGTGTGCTGGCCCATTCCTCCCCCACTGCCAAAAAATATTGTGGCCTTGAAAGAGCAGAAAAAGGATAGTGCCAGGAAGCACCTCAGAGATCTTAAATTATTCCTGAACCCCTCCCTGGGCATGAGTCCCTCTCCCCTGAATGCTGATGGAGCTAAGAAACACTTCTGTTGACACAGCTGCCCCATCAAGCTGCCTGCATTTAAGCCTACATATATACCCCAAATCTTTTAATATAGATACAGCAGATATCAATACCTAACACTGTGTCACCTTGTTTTCCTCACTTGCTCTTAAATTTCACAGTTTGGCCTTGACATTCTTTTCAAGCCTAGTTTCCCTCTGGAGACTAATGTGTTTAGAGACCATTTCTCCAGAATGATTGGGCAAGTTCCAGTAACGAGGGCAGCTTTTTCTTCCTTAATCTTCCAATATGTTTCTTGGAGGGATTCCTTGCCCTGCTGCAGAAGAGGGATTAGATCCTGAAGGGTGATGGATGCCACAGGATGGCAGCTCTGGTTTTTTTTCATCTCCTTTTTGGAGGCTAAGGTATTACCCACGGAAATGATTGCATTGCAAAACTGCTTTGCAGGTTTCAAAGTCAAACCTGCAAAAATGAGGCAGTGTCAGAACTGGGTGTTGGGCCAAGATGCAATAAATAAGAGCAGGGGCTGCACATTTGTGTGTGTGAGGAGCTGACAGACACTGGAGGAGCTGTGCACAGTCTGTCCATCCACTGAGGCAGGCAGGTGCAGGGAGAGGAGGAGCTGGAGTTCAGCAGCACTAAGGCCAATGCTTCCAAACTCAAGGGCCTTAAATGAGTCACCCTAGAAATTATTACTCAGAGAACACAAACATTCCACCCTCTCTTCCAGCCTGTGTTGCTGGATTGAACCCCGAGTTAAAATATGGGAGTTTGACAGCCCCAAGAAGGATAAGGAATAAAAACTCCTTCATCTGGCTGCTCATGCTGCCTCTGAGTTGAAAACAAAAGAAATATAAACTACAAACCAGACCAATTAATTGCCATGCTTTTTTTTTTTGCTTTGAGGAGAACCTAAAAGAAAGGAGGCACTACAGAAATGAGTCACTGAGCTGCCTGCAAAGCTGAGCAAAGCTGGGATCCCTGCTTCACCCCAAGGTAAGCTATTGGCTGCTAAAAGTAGATAGAACAATAATTAAACTTTAAGTTTAAATAAATAAAAAGTACATATACATATGTATAAATATCAGATAGTTTCAAAGCTGTACTAAGAGGAGATCTAAGTGTCAGTTCATCAACTCTACATGTAACAATACCTGAATTTTGCTGTTCATTTCTGAAAGGTTTGGGTAAAGAATAAAAAAATCTTAGTTCATGGAGAGCAGAGGTTGCCCTGCTTCATGAAAAGTTAGACTTCTTCACTGTGATTCTGCTGGCACTGCAGACACCACCAAGACAGCTCAGGGATGCTGTTCATGCCATCCAGCTGTCTAAGCAATATGGAATCATGGAAACATTTGGAAAAGACCTCTCAGATCACCAAGTCCAACCAGCAACCCAGCACTGCCAGGGCACCACTGCCCCCTGGCCCTCAGCACCACAGCTCCAGGGCTTGGAAACCCCTCCAGGGCTCACAGGGACTCCACCCCTGCCCTGGGCAGCCTGGGACAGCCCTGGAGGGGAAGAAATTATTCCTGCAAATGCTGCATATTCTTATACACTGTGTGGTCTGAGTTCAGAAAGCACTTGGAATACATAACAATCCTACTACAGCTACTGCAATAAGTGAAAGGGACTTGGGATCCTTCTCTGGCACTGAGGCCAGCTGGCATGGACTAGTCAGTCCACTGCAACATTATTACACTCTTCTGGTTACCAAAATGTGAGGCTTCATCTAAACTGTTAATCAGGAATGAGCCACTGTAGCTCCCCCCAGAGACATACCCCAAATTCTCTGGAGTATCAGAGCAACTTCATAATCTAGGTGATCAGGTCCAGTGTCTGGATTGCACTTAGGAATGTCTGGTTGCCATGTCTAGCTCACAAGGAGGGGGGGAAAGTTTTTTTCTTCCTTCTGGGATGCTGTGGAAATAGACAGTGAGAGCAGGACAATGCATTAATATGCTTTGATCTCTTTTTTGAGTGCCTCTAACAGCTGCCAGGCCCTCCTTGTTTTGGGCTCTCAGCCAATACACTGCACCTCTTCAGCAAGAAGACAGCAGCTTCTTCTGCATATTAATGACTTACAGCTTGTGAATGAGGCAGGCTGTGGTGAGGAGATGTCTCTCACAATGTGGTTTTCATCTGTATTGTGCAGGAAAGGTTGTGCTGTGCAATCTGTCAGGAGATCACCTGGGTGAACCCTCCCCAGCTCAAAGGCTCCAATCCTTGGAGCCAAGCCTTGGCACAGCAGAAAAGCACAAAGCTGCAGCACCAGAGCCAGGAGATTTCCTGCCTCTGCTTGGCAAAAAAATTCCTCCAGGTGACAGAGAGATGCCCACTAGGGCACTAAAGCACCTGGTGATCACCTCCTTCTGCCAGGGCCACCTCACAAACCTGGTACCTGAGCTAGCACTAAGATTTTGGGTCACTGCCTTAGTTCAGGAAGCATTCTTGGCAAAAGGTAAAAACTGGCCAAGGTTTATATGCTAATTGGTGGTAAATCTGGGGACCTCTGGCTTCTTTCCACCACTTGGGAGTGAGCTTTTGGGTTGACTCCTACTGAGAAGGCTTCTTTTCAGAAAAGTGATGGTCAGATTGGCTACACAGTCCATCCTTATGCTGAAGAGGATCAAGCTGGTCAGTCAGAACTGCTGTCACAGCTACACCCAGAGAGACAAAGCTGTGGACAGGGCAAGAAAAGATCAGAGAAAAGCTGACAAACTTCATCCCTGAGACCTTGTAATGCAATGCAAAGCTCATGGCCTGTAGTAGCAAAGGCAATAGTGTATCACAGGGCTACATGGTCACATAGCAGGCATCTTCTTTCCTGTGCTTTCCCTATTTTAAGCCTTCCAGCTTGCTTATCTTTGGTGGTTTTAGTCATAACAGTTCATGGAGGTCAGCTGTAGGCATGGCACTAAATGGAGCTCTGGCTGAACTTGGCAATGATGACACTGGCCCTTCATAAGAACATCTTAGCCAAGTGGAAGCTGAAAAGCTCTTAGTAGACTCCTCGTGCTTTGCTTTCATCCACTCATGGTCATGACAGGAGATCTTGTCACACAATATGAAGCACAGATCAGCCTGGATAGGTAGATCACACCAGGCAGGCTCACCAGTGTGACTCACCTGATGAGATGTAAAGCTCTCCATCCAAGTCCAAGTTCCTCCTCTCACACACCCTGTTAACAGAGAACGTGTCCAACAGAGCAATTCAGCATATCCTGGCCAATCCTGCAGTGTCCTCTGCTCCTGGCCTGGGTGCCCCCCTAATTCCAGCATCTTGTCACGACTCCTCTTGTAGTGTTGTACCTGAATTTTGCTCATCCTCTTGAATGGGCAACAGAGAACATTCTCTGTGGCTGTCCTCAGACAGTGAGAACTCTCATTTAGCTTAATTAGCACAAGCCATGCTTTGGAAGATAATACAGCCATCAAATTTAGCACTGATGTTTCCTGCTTTGTTTAGAGTTTCATTCATTGAATTAAGGGCACTGACTTTTTCCTTGGGTGATTAGTGAGCTCTCAGCAAGAGGTATCATATAAAAGTTCTCTCTTAAAAGAAAACACCTCCCTTGATATTTTTAACTCCAATGTTAATAATGATGAATGTAGTTCCAGCTGTCCTGCCTGTCAAGCATTCAGCTCTAAGCCTCAGGAAGGCATTCAGTTTGCCTGTAAGGTTTGGACTGGGATCAAGCTTTTAGCCTCTCCCAGCTGGTGAGGGGTTTACCCCCAGGGACACTGCCCAGATACCTTCCTGGGTGTATTTTTGCAGGAACCCCAAGCTAGCAGATGCTTTCTCAGTGTGTCAAATTAGTCTGTGCAGGAATGGGAGATAATTGAAAATGTGTTTATCAAACCCACAAGAGCTAGGTTGGCTTGTGAGGGTGTACATGTTGCCATCAGCAGAGAACAAGTGCTGCTACAAAGACTTTCTTTGGGGAATTTGGAGCAAGTTTCTACAGCAAAATACTGTGTCCTGCAGGTAACAAAGTTAATTTTGAATGAGGCAGCTAAAACACCTCTGCCTGGAATAGCTTGGGGGTTTATCAGCATCTAACTCAATCTATCAGGGTTTAAGCACCAGCGGAGCATTAATTTTGATGGCCTCAATTTAAGGGTACCTTAACAAACCTGATGTGTTGGGAACCCACCCCAAACCCAAGGTACTTGTTACCTTTTCTTTACCAGATAAAGGAATTGGAGTCATAAAGAGACAACACAACTAGTTAAATGTCAAAGGTAGAAATAAAAACTGTACCTTCTGCACCCTAGTGACCATTAGGAGACAGAAATGGTTTAGGAGAAATGCCTGCTGAGCCTCTCCATTGGCCTCATTAGAATTTGGATCAAATATAGAGGCTAATCTTTCTCTGTTCCCTTATGGAGCTCTGCTCTTAAATGATTCATGGAAACGAGGTGCATACATTAAATCTGCAGTGCTGTAGGCATCAATATGCAAGTGTTAGAAACAGTTCTTTTATTCAAGCAACCTGGGCAAAACCCTGGTTCTCCTATGGAAAAAAAGTGCTAAAGAAGCTCGGCTCAAGATGATTCTTTAAAGTACAGAGCTAAAGAAAGACAGAATAATTTAGACTGTATCTGTGCCCTCTGTTACTCACAGGAAAAGGTCTCATCTTTTGTGCATTTGTAAATATACCAGAGTCCATGATTATGGATTGTCACGACTGTTTGATGATGAAATCATCAATCTGAGCTGCTCTGGAATTAAGTTGAATTTTGCAAGTGACTTCTTTGTCAGAGAAAAAAAAAAGGTGTAGAGCAATTGCTCACCTCTTGTATTCAGGGAATCAGCCACAGGAAAAAAAAACACTGATGCTTTGATAGCCAAGCCTTGGAAAGCCTTGAAGTATCTTCATTTGTCCCCAGATCTCAGCTGTAGGCATCACTGTTATGGACATGATCAGTGTTTTGGGAAAAAGGCTTCATTCAGCTGTCCACCTGCACTCAGTGTCTATTGCTACTGGAGATGCTTCAGGGTATCTCACCAAATACTGCTGCAGGAGGACACAGGTCTCTGTATGGTAACTTCCATCCTCTCGTGGATGCTTTGGATGCCCCCAGAGAGCTGTTGTGAGGGTCTCAAGATGAGAAAAGACTTTTTATCAAGCTGTGCCAGAGGAGGTTTGGGTTGGACATGAGGAAAAACTTCCTGAGTGAAAGGGCTGTCCCAGGCTGCCCAGGGGAGTGGTCCCCATCTCTGGAGGGACTCAAGGACATGTAGATGTGGTGCTGTGGGACATGGTTTAGTGTTTGACTTGGCAGTGCTGAGTAAATGTCTGGACTTGATGCTCTTAAGATTTTTTTTCCAACCTAAACAATTCTTTGATTCTCATAATTTAGAGCAGAAGGAATGACTAATTAGGAGATTTGGCAATTACATTAACTGCTGACCCTGACAGAGGTAGCTATTAACACCAGCTCTCTCTGCTATTACTAGAAGCAAATCTTTCCTCAAAAGCTACAAAGACAAACCCTCCAGAGCAGGCTGGTGCACTAGAGCAGGCTGACCTGAGGAAAAAAAAAAAAGACATTTTCCAACCACAGCTCTATCAGCAGCCAGACACTATGGCTCAGCCCATACTGGTCAGTGCTCTTGTGCTGGCCCAGGACAATTTTCCAGCCATCCCTTTCCCAGCTGGGAGTCACCACGGGTCAGACTTTTGTCATTTCACTGTGTGATGCCCCTCGTGCCCAGCTGGAAAATGGCCATGCTCAGCTGCCTGAACGAGGGCTGTGTCCGTGTTGGCATCGTGGCTAAAAACCCATTCCACACCCAATTAGAATGACAGCCAGTGATGTCAGCAAAATTAGATTTTAAGGTCTGAAGTTCCTTCAGCTTGGAAACTCCAGGGAATACAAAACCTCAGGACAGTTTTATATAAGTCTGGCAAGCCAGGCAGACTTGCCTGGACAGACAAAAACCCAACAGATATTTTTTTTCCCTCTAAATTTCAACATCAGGAAAAAGCATTTTTATCACTGCATCTTCCAATAGAGCTTTCTGGCACATAAAGCTAAATATGCCACATTACCCTACAAATGCAGTATCACAAGTCAAAGAGAAGAAAAAATACTTGTATTTCAGAAGTGCAGAGAATAATATGAAGTTCTACTCATACAGTAGCTTGTCATCAGCTGCAGCTCACAGCCTCTGATGACACTAATGGAGCTCTTGGAGCTCTGGTTTCTCTGCCTGCATGTAATTCAGACAGAAAAAAAAAAATAATTTCAGGATTAAACAAATTAAAGATAATCAGTGGTTCAAAAGTATTTTTTTGGAGGTAAATAACTCTTTCAGTCTCAGTTTCAACTGTTTTCTTTAAGAGACTCTTTAGTAGAAGGCTT
>JAABPQ010016985.1:25623-43198 GCA_033439865.1 Alcedo quadribrachys | reverse complement strand
ATATGAGACATAGCTCTCTACATCTTTATGGCACATGCAGTGTTAAATTATTGGCAACCTGTTTATTATTTCATCTCCATGATGCTATCAGTTAGCAAATTCTAGTCACAGGTGGACCTGTACAGTATTCTCTCTATTTTTAATTACTCAGTGCAGTGGCCTTGGCAAAAACATATGGCACAAAGGACAGGAAAGTGTGCAGTCCATGGCTGTTACTGCCCAAAATGATGGGTTCATTCCTTCTGAGTGAGAAAAAAGCTGAAGATCTAGAAAATGATCTCATTTAGAAAACACCTACAGCCTCTCCATTGTTAGATGAGGACAGCAACATGTCCTTCATACTGATTCCTGTATTACCAAGACAGCCAAGATGTGTCTTGCTCTCCTCTTGGCACATTTTCTTCACTGAATTTCTCTCGTGCTGCAGTGATGGGTTTCAAGCCAGGTCCTCCCACGTACCAAAGCCTCCCAAACAAAGGCTATCAGCTGTGTGGGCCAGGTCAGCTACCCACGCTCTGTGGTTGCAGTTTCTGAAAGGGAACTGCATCCTTCCCCCCCAGCAGGCTGCCCTCGGGGTCAGAGTCACAGTAGCAGGAATGGAGCAGGGAGGAGCAGCAGGGCTGCAGCCACGGCTTCCAGAGCAGGTTGTCCCATGAGAGCTGGTCAGGGACAGCACTCACAGACCTGCTGTGCCGCTCCACTGCCAGGCTGACGGCCCTGAGGATGTGATGGAAGCGACTCTCTGTCTCCGGGCTCAGAGCAGCTCTCTCCTCGGGGTCCCTGGAGAGGTCGAACAGCAGGGGGGGGTCGTGCCGTGTGATGAATCCCTCGTGGCAGAAGCAGACGTGAGAGTCGTGGCAGCCGTTGGAGTGTTCAGGGCTGAAGTTTGGAGTGAAGAAGAAGACTTTCCAGACAGACTCACCTACGGTTCACAGACACAAAACAGCTGGGGATAAAATGGCAAAGTACAGGTCACCTAGGCTTATGAAACTCTAATTTACACCATGGGAAATCAGCCTTTTGGTGCAACCTCACTGTGTACAGAAACTGCAACCTATGGAAAGAGTAAAACAAAACTAAGAAAAACAAAACATATTGACTAACAAACATATTGATTTTCATGACACATATTTATGAAAGAATTATGATATTAATTCCCTTGGAGGAATTCTGATTAACTAAACCATAGAAGACTTAAAAGAACTTTGTGTTTTTACAGTAACAGTGTTAAGAAGATTTGCATAAATATTAACAATGCCATCGAGTGCCTTCAAGAGTAATTAAAAGGTACCTTTGGCCCTTGGCTACATCCAACACTAGTGGGCCAGCTGCAGTCAGAACCTGCATCGTTTAAAAATGCTAATGATTCCCTGGATTAAGAATGAGCAGAAATCAGCTGGTTCTTTCAAGAAGAACTCTCAGACAGAAGGTACAGTGAAGAACCTGAAAATGCAGACAGGAGTAGTGAGAAGCAGGGAAGGCAGGAACAGACAGGTGCCTCCAGCAAAGCACACTATCCTCCACAGCCAGGGAAACACACAGTTCTCCAGAAATGGACCAGAGAATAATTATTAAAAATCTGCTCTTTCAAGAAAGTTGGATGCTAAACAGCTGAGGTCTGTGATGTCAGACTACCTACCCACTTGAAAGTATATGGACATCAAAAATACATATTCATCAGTGTTTTACATTCCTTGGCTTCCCTACTGAAAAAGACCACATTTTTTTTGTGTCACTTCATTTTTTTAAATACTGGGGAAAAATGCTTTTGTTAAGTTCACAGAAAGCTCATTAATCTGGTAACATTATCACAGACTTATGTGCACTACAGTAGTTAATATTCATTAATCATCAGTTCAACAGAATGGAAAGCACTAGAAAATTCAGTAAGATCAGCCATGAACTAGTACATGCCATGTAACTACATCACATTCCACTTTCAGAGATACAAATAAAAGCTTTAAACCTGAAAGAAATGTTTTAGCAGACTAAAGTCACAGGCAGTTCTAGCCTATAGCATGAATTTAGTCAGTAAGTGACCTTCAGATTCTTTACAGCTCCTTCTATCCCACAGCATTTTTCACATTATATTTTACCTTTAGGAACCAATTCAGTGTCAGAGCCTGGAGACTTCCAGTTTGCATAGTCTGCACTTCCATGGGGGTCAGAGGGATGATGATTATACACATAAGACTGGGAGAACCCTCTGGATGCTGCTTGTAAGTCAGTAAAGGGGAAGGAGTTGAAAGGCTGAGTGGCCCAGACAATGGCACATGTCAGGCTTTAAAAGCTCTGGCTGTGACTGCAGCAGTAGTCTAGTTCTGCTGGGGAAAAGGGAAAGGCAAGGCAGCATTCCTTCATCTGACTTTCCAATAAGGTTTGAAAGGTTGGTTTGGTATTTGAATTATTAAAAAAAAAAAAAGAAAAAGTCAAAAAAACAAACCAACCAAACAACAAAACCAACCAACCAAACCAGACAGACAAACAAACAAACAAAACCCCAACTGATTAAAAACAAACAAAATCTTAACACTGCCACTCAAATGTCTTTGACTTTATGCATGGAACATTTCCCAGAACAGATACATGCCTCTCGTTTACTGAGGGTCAGAACTGACATTCTGGGAAGGTGTGTAATTCTGTGCTAAGCATTTCTTCAGGCTCTTAAAAAATATTTAACTGGCAAGATGGACAATGAAGAACAGGAAAAGCCAAAGGTCTTTATTAATCAGTGTGCCCTTGTGGACCACGTAACACTTGCCCCATCTGAGAATTTGATTCAGGGCACTATAACACCTTAGAAGAAGAGAAGAAAAAAATTATATAGCTATTATAATGTCAACTAAAAGAAATTCCAGGAAGGCCATGCACATAAGAACTGTGTGGTCAGGCTGTCTTACCCACATTTATCACTGATGTTACACTTGTGCTGATGACATGAAAAGACATTATCAGACAAGTTTTTTGGTGTTGGGCAACGTAGTACGAGGCCAGTTCAAGGGCTTGCAGAAAACAATAAAAAGTTGAGGAGTCTAAATGAATGCAAGTAGGTACAAGTATATCATATAGAGAAGGGGAAAAGAAAGAAAGGAGGAGGTTGTACCATGATTTTTCCCCCCCACAGAATAAAGAACTGTTCATGTTTGGTTATACAGGGAGCATAAGGCAGGCTGCAGAGCTCTACATGGTGTGTGGAGCACACTGCTGGTTTCTGGGCTCACCAGAGCTGAGCAGCTCTGCAGCTAGCTGGAGAATGCCATCGTGATGCTGTGCAAACCACTCTGGGACAGCAAAGTCTGTTATTGGGCAATATTAATCTGTTGCACTTCAGTGATGCTTCAGCAAGTACCTGGAACTTCACGTGGTGCTGGAGGAACAGCAGCACAGACTTTAACTGCTGATTTCCTAAGCATTATAAAAGCTAAAGCTGTGTGTGAGGCAGCCAGTGTAATATGCCAGGAGACATAAGAGCTGTCAGACTTCTAATCTGCAAAGCTGATCAACTGTACAAAGCTTGATATTAAAAAGAGAGAGCTCTATCCCAGACTCTCTCAGCTGATAAAAAATCTCATTTTGTCAGAGGGTTAACTACAAGGATCAAATTAATCTCTCAGTAATTAATGATACCTTTGTTCTGGAAAGCACCTGGATGGTAAACTCTCTTGATATAGAAAGATAACTACACTTCTCTTCCTCTGTGGAGTCAGCAGAAAAGTTGTGATGTCTCCCCCACAGTCAAGTACATCAGGTCCCTTCTGAAACAGCAGGTGAGCTCTGAGCCTGAGCAGCCTTTCAGAGCCTGTCCCAGTGCTCACAGCTATTTTATGGTGTCCATTCTTCCTGCAGTTCTCCAGCTCTCCAAACTGTCCCACAGTTTCATCAACTCACAACACCTCTTTGCTTCACACATTAAGAAATACAAAAATTACAGAAGTTGTACATATAATTAGTCTAAAATTAAAATAGGTCACAATTAATTCAAGCAAATCTGCTATGAACATAACTGTTCAGAGTTCTATCTCCCAACTGACTCATCTTTCACCCATCTATTTATCCTCTTACAGACAACCACAGCTCCAATGGACAGGTAGCAGCCATGAGCTTAAATAAAAGTCTCTCAGCAAGTTATACTAATATTTCCAAGGTGAAGTGACACACTGGCTAAGGATGTCATTTGTGTTATAACAGCACTGTTCTTAATCACTGATGGCTAAATGGTCTTTTCTGATAAGCAGTTCTTGAGTGAATTGAAATTTCTCTCTTATTATTCATTTTCACTGAATTTAATCTATGGCAGTAGCTTTATAGATTTGCTGCTACTGTCACCTCCTTTGTTAACATTATTTTGCTTATTCTTTCTGTAGAAGAACAAGTTAAATAAGTCTGTTTTTCATAAGGAATGGTTTACTGGATTGGTGTACAGCAGGTTTGGCTTCAGCCTTCCACACTGCAGCCACTCCTGACCCTCAGTCTGCTGTCTGAATCAGGAGAAAGGGCAGTGCAAGCAAGACAAAAACCTAGAAAGAAAAAGGCCTCCATTTCATCTTTTCCAGCTGTGCTAGGGAGAGGATTTAATTGCATTTTTTCCCTTCTCTTTATTTTTCTCTCTCTGTCAAAGCAGGGGAATGCTGGCAGGGAGTGGAGCACTGCAAGTCCCAGGGTATAAATAGATCTGCCTGAGCCTAACAATAACTCTGCTGACACTGTCAGAGAGCAGAACAGAGGTAAGAAAATACTGAAACACTATTTGTCATGCTTGTCAGTGGAAACACTCCCTTACCTAAAACATTGTTAGCAGAAACTTGTATCAGTTGATTAGGTCAATTTTCTGGAGCTTGATATAACCAGTTTTGTGGTGTCTGTTCAAGCTAGAAAAGCTCTTCTGCCCTTAGGCAGTTACAGCATCTCACCCTTACCAAATAATATGCCCATACTGTGCCACCCAAATTCAGCTCTACCTGCTCTGTATGACAGCAAGTTCAAGTGCTTAATTGATTTGTTAATGGAAATGACACTTCATACTTGTTCTGCTCCCTTCAGCTGCTGTGATTGAAACACTGAGGGCTTTGGGAGATGGGTCGGGATTTTTTGGAGGCTTTTCTTGATTGTGGTGTTTCCATTAAACAAAACAAAACAAGAGGGTAAATGAAGACTGAAGGTGATGCTCACAAAGCAAGTCAGGAAGCAGGGAAAATAAAATACATTCTATAATCAAGTAGATCAAAAGACTGCAGTGGACTTCAGTGAGGAGCAGTAATAAAGTGCATCCTCTTGATATTGTCAAAGGAAAAACAGGAGCAAAGAAAGAAGCCAAAAAAAAAAAACCCAACCCAAACCAAACCAAACAGAACTTCCCACTTGTAAGATAAGGACCTCAGAAACAGTGAGGGAAAGGGGAATAAACCTATGGTAAAAGAACAGATAGATTGAGGCTCATGGATTGTGAACACTCCTCCTCTCAAGTGTATGTTAAAATCTACAGATGGAGCTGCCGTGGCCAGAAAACAGAGAGAGCTTTGTCAGATACATACCATTAAAATGAGTCTTATTTATCCCTAATGATCATTCAGTGACCTCTGTGGTACAGTCCTGGCTACAGCACATCTGCATTGACTGTGCTGGTGTGCTGGCTCTCTCTCTCACATTAATGCATGCACTTTCCTCTCTTCCAGATGGAGCAAATAAGTACAAAAGCTCATTTCAGGTATTTCAAATTAATTTTCCCTTTGTCATCTAATTCATCCTTCTGCCACTGCACAATTGTTCCCTACAATGTATTGTTAAGAGCTCTCTTGACGGATGGTGTCTTCTTTTGTAACTTTTGTGCTACTATCATTCATTTCCTTTCTTGTGGAAGACAAAGACATTTTATTGGCACACTCCTTTCACTTAGTGCTTTATCTATTAACTTTCTCCCATAAAAATCCATCACGAACTTTTGTTGGAGTTTAAATAAAGCTTTTGGTGCAGATTATTGTCTCAGAGTTCATCTGAGATGCCCAGTCTAATCCAGTGTTGCACTGTCTATTCTAAACTCAATTCCTACACATTTTGTAGAGTTGTGGTGCACCAAAGGGAAAGTTAAAGTCCCTGTGAATTTACTGAGAGGATGATTTCCATCTTGTCTTCTGTTCAACAAAGTATTTCTACCTTAAGAGTACAAATAATAACCTCATGCTTAAATTTAGCCAAGTACAATGTCACATGTGACTAAAGCTGCTGTGTGCCTAACTAGTTATTTAAGCAAGGATATGCAAATGTTCCTCAACTCAAACCAGATCTCCTACTTCAAGCTATTTAAGAAAAATTCAGTGATTTTTTTGGTGATCTCTGCTTTTTCTTAATAAAACAGTTAATAAACCTGTTTTCATTATCTGCCCCCCTGATACTGATGGATACACTGTGATTTATATAATGTTGTCTCCAGGTCTATAGCAAGAAGAATCCTGAATCAAGTCTTATGAAGTCTAAGTCACTGGACAACTCTACCCTGCAGAAAAATTTGTGTTCAGCATTCAAATCTTACCTCCCTGAACGTTAAGCTCTTGTCTGCTATCCTCTAACTGAAGATACATTTTCCTTTTTAACTAATTCTATAATTCAGTGCAATAATTCCAGCATGCCTCGAAGTATCTCTGAATAGGGCACTGATGCCACAAACTTAATGCAACATTTATTATTATGGATAGTGGCACTGTGAAGTTCAGGCTGTTACTCAAGAGCAGTTGCAAAGAGGAGTTAAACAAACACAGCATCATCCCTGAGCAGGAAATCCTACACACCTTCACTGGCCTGACAGCATGCTCCCACACATTATGGCTTACTTTAAGGGCTTTAACCCATTAATAAATAGAGTATCTGACAGCTTGCAGTCCAAATCCACATTGTACTTCCTCAGAAGTACTGAAAGTGCTTTTGGCATTACACAAGATAGAAATTTTCTATCTGCCCTCCCTCCTCAGTCAGTTCAGTGATGACAGCACTCAAACCCTGCTGTGAAATGGAGACATCTGCACACTGGTACTTGTCTGGGGGGTTTGAAGCTTACATTCAATTTTTAATTCAGACTTCTGCAAAGTTGGTCTTCATCTCTTTGACTTCAGCTGGTTTCTTAGTCACAATACTCTTTAAGGATCTGTGGCAGGAGCAATGGCAGCAGGAAACAACCAGGAAATGTTTGTCTCTTATATTCATTACTGTGGGTCCTTCTGTGCATTTTTTATGCTGTTCTCCACAAGGCAAGTAACCATACACCCATTCCCCAGCTGTTGCAATGGAAAAGAAAATGATTTCCAGTTGTAAAACAGGTTTGTTTTAGCATCAGAACTGCTCTGCAGCAAACCTTCCTGCTTCACATTGTAGTGCACTGCACACTGACAGATGTTCACCTCAAGCTCAGTCCAGTGAAAATTAAAACACAGTATTCCAGCAAGTTTACAGCTTGCTTAGCTTCACTTCAGGCTGAACGTGCCCAAGCTTAAACTCTGCTTCTTTACTAATACTACAAGTATTAGCAAATTAAATAAAAATACTAAGTCAGTATTCCTAACTAAGGCCTTGGCACTTAGGCTATGGGGACATAGAAAGGAACAGAAAAAAGGAACCTGAAATTCAGTTAGGATAGAGATTAGTAAATCTCCTGATCAAACTGCATTGCAATGGAAGCCAGGGCAGGCAGTTGGACTTGGTAAATCATTTTCCCACCACCTAGATCCTCACTTTTATTTTACAAGGTTTTTCTGTTTTGCTGAACGTCACAAGTCTGTCTAGTTTTAACTTCAGAAATTTGGATAATTACTTTCTTCTTGTCTATCTAACATAAAAAGACCAAAAACTGAAATGTAAAGGTTGTCTGCTTCCAAAATCAAGAACAGATCAAAGCTTGCCAGAGGAGTAAGATGTCCCTATACAGACATACCACACACATGTAGATCCCTGGGTGACCAAGAACACAGATAGTTTAAGGTTCCTAAAGCCCTCTGCCTCACAGTGTGTTCTCATACATGTGTCTGAATAAAACACAGTTTTATGTTCTCAAAACAAAGCTGTATTTTTAAATCAGTAGGTCTTTACTGGCAGAAATGAAAACACTTCCTAATTGGAGACCTGAAAGCAGGGGGGAAAAAAGCCTTTGATAATGCTCAGGAGCTATGACATAGAATCTACTGATATATTTATATATATATATATTCCAAAATCCAGTTAAAGCATTTCTCAGCACTTTTTCTCAGTTATTGCAGCCTCACTGTGAACACCAGCATGGTTTTCTACACCAGCCTTTTGTAGTTACTCCTGGTGTTGGGAGCTACTTGGCATTCTTGGGATCACCAGAACTTCTAAATGACCTGGCATCTCTGCTAGGGCAGAACTGAATGAAATGAAGCAGATGAACAAACAACCTGTATTCTTGTACAGTTTTCTGCAATTCCCAGTTGCTTTTCTATCCACTGACTGATTATGTTTCCATTGACCGTGAAACTAAAAAGAGACATTTGTTTTCAGTGCATACTCTTGTGCTGAGATGAACTCATCAATGCACTTTGCAAGACTTTTGGAAGGATAAACCTGCACACTGTCACAGTGTAATATTCAACAGAGTCATTTCAGTTGTAAAAAAACCCTGTATTGCTAAATCTGGTAATTTTAAATGTCGATTAAATTGAATGTTGGGATAATCTGAGAGATGGAGAAGAAAGAGAATTAAAGAAAGTGCCTGAACTTGCCTCTGTGACCATCTGTATGAAAAAAGTGGAACTAAACCCCAGTGGAACTGAAAGATTTCTGTGCTAGGACACTGTGGCCATGAGGAACTGACGAGTTGTAATTGTCATGTTTTCAGCAGGGTTCCAGGACTGGAGAAAAATGTATTCAGGAATTCCATATGCCATTTGAATCCAGTTTTAAAACTGGGCTGAAGCAGTGCTGTGCTCTGACTGTAACACGCAGGAGGATACAGCCTCAAATCCAACACTGATATAAAGATATTCTGGGGAGTGGAATGCTGCAGAAATTGTTGAAGACCCACTTTTAAGTTAGGCTGGAAGCTGAAATTCATTTTGGAAGCTGCAGTGCATTTTTATCTACAGTCTGATGTACTTTTTATTTATATTTCTAGTTCTAACTTTATAAATAAATTTAGAAAATATCAGACAGTTGTTCTCAGGTGTTAGCTGTTTAGTATACAGAAAAAAATCCATAAGGTTTTTCTTTTTTTACTGTCACAAGGGCATGACACAATATGTGACAGCAAACCCTCCCAGCTGAAGTTTAAATAATACTGAATTAGCTACTTTAAATGCCTTTGCCTTTATGTGATCACTGAAATCTTTCAACCTTTCTCTGATCACTAAGAACATCACTAATTTAGGTCGGGATATCTCGGATTAAATAGACCAGTATGTTATGGTTGCTAATTTTATATGAAGAAAAAGCATTATGATATTATTACTGGAAGTTTGCATGTATGATGTCAATGCCAAAGGACACTTAACCGTGGGCTTTCGTGGCTCTCTGAGACAAAAGTGTTCCTACTATGACTAAAAAGTCTATTCTCTCTGGCTGGAAAGCAATTTTATTTATTTTTTTTAATAGGAAAACTACTTCTTCAAATATTTCTCCTTTCTTTAAAATAACAAATATTTTTCTCTGCTTCAGAGAAAACAGAACTGACAATTTACTTTTTGGGTATCTGAGAGGTTATGTTTCTTGTAAAAGGACTGAAGAAGAAGGGGCTGGCAATCTCAAATAGCAATACTTTGGCACCACTTACACTCCAACATATCTATCACAAGCTAATTCATTTGCTACTGACAATCATTGCTGTCACAATGAAATCTTGGCTGTAGAAAAGAAAAGTTTTAAGATGTTTATACACATCTTTGTACAGGTTTCTCACCTTCTGCTACCTGCCTAGACTCAGCCTCCTGCAGTCTGCCACTCTGGACAATGCTGTGTCACAAATCAGCAGTCTTTACACAAATTAATCCAGTTTATATTTTTAAACTCCTGTTAATGTGGTATTCCCAAGAATGAAGCAAAGAGTGCCACTGTAAATAATGCAAGCCTCTATTATGCAAATTTATGCTACATATCCAGTCTAAAAACCACAACTATGACTCTCTCATCCTCTTTTTGACTGTTTTTAGCCTGTTACAGCTGGAACTGAAGAAGAGGCTAAATGCAAGACTGGGAAGATCCCATCAGCCCTGGCCAAGTGTCTCATGGAACACTGTAGACAGTGGGATGCTGCAGTACATTGCAACAGCCAGAATTCAGAATGGCTTTAATTCTGCTTGGTGATTTGATGGAACTATTTCAGTAATTGCTGTAGACAACAACGTAGAAGAAACTCAGAGTAATTGAAATATATCCTATCTGTCAAGTGAGACTAAGTGGAAAATTTCTATGTAGTTTTTCAGTGAACTTCTCCTGTATTTAAAAGTCATTATATTTGAATGATAAGCTACTTGGCTTCTATTGTCTAGTGCTACAATTTAACTTTCCATAGCAAGTTAAGTCTCTTTTGTTTACTGGATGACATTTTCCACTGAATAATGAAATCTACTTTGCAATAGAAAAGGTGAATGCTGCTAGTAAAGTCACTCTAGCATTTATCAGAAATATTAGTATATTTTTTATTGGTAGCACCAGAAATACTGTGATTATTATTTCTTTATAGTACAGACAATTGCATTACATTTCTCAGTGTTTATTACACAGGATTACAATACATTTCTTCCTTATCAAGTGAACATTTTGAACACAATCAGACGAGTCTGAAAGATGCAGTAGTTCCATTCAGCTTCAGATTTGCTCTGTATCTGATGAATTCTCTCCTTATAATTAAGTTGTCATAACAATGCAATTTTAATAGTATTGATTCATCCACCAGTAATGTTCTGGAGACTGAGCTCCTGATAGTTTTTTAGAATTCAGTTATGCTAAATTATAACTTTAGCAAACACACAAGGACTGATCTACTTGCACTTGCAGAAGAACAAGATCAAAGTACACCAGAGCAAATCTGACACACTCTAATAGAAAACTACATAAAAATGTTAGTGTCTCAGCTCAAGGAAGTAAAGACAGATCCTACACTTGCTTTGTTTTAAATGTTTACGTTTAATGAATAAAAAAAACCCCAAGTGATTACACCTCACCAGGCAAAAATAAAAGTTTTTTCTTCCAAGGGTGTTGCTTTTGCTTATTGGAGAATAATCACTGATAATGGGAAATCACAGTACTTTGCTGATGCTGTTCTAGCATGTCTTCCTCTCTGAGATTCTAACAGATCAATTAAATTCTAGATATGAATAAAGTGCTAAAGTAAGAGCAGATTACCCTCCAAGGAGTAGGACTGTATGTCTTGGCTGTTCCCAAGGCACTGGTGGCATCAGCACCAGTCTGTGACACTGAGGCATGAATCATGAGAAAATAAAATTGCCTGATTCCTTTTCTAATGCAGAACTTGAAGAATAATGTGCATTATTACTTTTGAGTATCTGGAAAAAAACTGTAAATGAATCAAAGATAAATGAAGGAAGAAATAAATGGTATTAGCTTATTTTCTGCAGCTGGGAAAGAAGAGGAAAGCAGAAGAAAGATTATTTTCCTCCTGCTCCTCTAAAAAGGGTAAGTTTTACATTTTAGAGTGTTGGTTAAGAAGAGCACTACATAGCACAACTCCTCTAAACACTCCTCCAAAGGGCTGGTGAAGGGGAGAGTGTATTGTCAATGCAAGAACTCAATTAACTCATGTCTTAATGAAGATAGTGATTTGGTTATGAGGAACTTTTAGCTTCTAAATATATAAATGTAAATTGGTGGTTGTCCACACTGAAATTTCTGACCTTCCCTGGATGATGTGAGAAACACACCTGCTTAAGGCAGACTCTAGGAGCTTGCAAGCAAGGCAAAGGTCTGCAAGTGCTAGAAATGTACACTAAATTTACCTGTTTCATAAATATAGCTCAAGAGTTGAAACCTAAACCAAAAAAAAGTGGGTTTTTGGATTGAAGTACAGAGGAAATCTAACCATAGAGAAGATATGTTACTAAAGGAACTGTGGAATGGGGGAGGCAACACAGGACCACATGGCTAAACAGAATTTTTACTTCCCTGTCATCTCCTGCTCTATGCATTTTTTCTGATGATTTCTCTCTCCTCACCATGATGCAGAATAATTTAATCCTTTTGATGATCATCAAAAGAATCAAATAATTTTGAATCATCATTTTGAAGCTGTAACACAAGCTTCAAATGGCAACTGAGAGGAGACAAATGTGCATTTACAGTATCACAGAGTTTGACTTAATTAAATAATTTGACTTAATTCAGCACAGAAAGGAAAATATGCTTTGATTAGCATGGAAGTGGCTACCAGAAAGAGAGAGCTGTTGGTTAAAAAGCAGCAAAATAGTGGGAAATACTTTTTTTTCCTTGTCCTAGAAATTGGAATTGTATCATTCATCAAAACCATGAAAGGCAACCCTCTAATGCTGTATTAATTTATTGGATAATACCCACTTAGACTCAGTGATTCTCCTTTACCTTGCTATCCCCATAATCAAAATGGGCAGGTTGACATCACACTCGTGCTGTTATTCAGCAAGTCATCATATTACCTGTACATTTTTAGGAAGGTGTAATTAACCTTGAGTTCTACATTCTCTAACACAGATCCTCTGTCAGCCAAGTTTTAGAAAAAATAAAATTTCAGATACCATAGATCTCAGTATTGTATTGATATGTAGTATTAGTGCACAGCAAAAAAAAAAGTCAAAGAGTAAAATGGTGAAGAGGGGTGCTCTAGCAAGAAGAAAAGTGAAGAAGAAGGAAAAAGGCTAGGTATTTTTAAACACTTTGTTTGTTACTATAGCCCGGGGCTTTTTCCTGTTTCTTGTCAAGCTGCAATAAAAATGCTATGAAATATTGAAGATGTGAAGAGGGAAGTTTACTCACTGTTTTCTGGGTGCCAACGCACTGCGTTTAAATATGCATTGCAGTAGTGGAACAGAAACTCATGCTTGGAACGGGGAACTTTTCCTTGCAGTAAGGGCATCAGATCATGTCCATCAATAATTCTGAGTTGGAAAGATTCAAAAGAGACAGAAGAATAAGCAAAATCTCACTTCACTGAGAAGGCACTCTTAATTCTGCATGGCCGCCACTCAAAAAATTAAATCTGAATGGCAAAAATCTGAGAGTCTTCAGGTGTTCTTCCTTCTGATTTTTGCATTATTTAAGGAAATATTAATTTCACATTTTGCCATGAAGAATGGCAATTTCCTCAATTATATTTATTTATTTATTTGTCTATTTTTTTCTGAGAAAGTGACCAGATATAAGTGAATAAATTGCTACCACACAGTCCTCCAGGTAAACCTGTTCAAGCTATTTGGAAGTAGTCTGGTCAAAGTAACCACAGAAGGAGAGAAATATATCCTGGGCTGAATAAGCATTCCCAGGAGTAATGGGAGGAATTCTGTCCTGTAAAATATGTATGCCAGAATTTAAGACAGAAGTAGTAATTTCAAAGTTGAAAATGAACTGTTTAAATATATGTTTATCAAGTACTAGAATGCATGCACAGACGTATGTAAATACAGTCTCTCAATGCTGCTGGGCAATTTTGACCATGCTTTGAAGGAATGAGGCAATTTACATCAAATTAAGTAAGCAAGGTATTTAAATGTTCCCATAAATTAAGCCTTTGAATTGCTGGAATCAGCTGGCAGGGGAGAAACCACAATATGTGTATTTGACCTGGTGTGAATTACAAAAGTGACAAGTTTTAATAGGAAATTACTTGCTGCTGATACACAGACCAGCAGGCAAAATTAAACATTCTGAGCAACTTCTCATGGAAACTTTCTTGAAAAATTGAGTAAGTTTAAAAATGTCTATGTTAATTTTCTTTATCATGTAAATTCCTTCTCATATTAGTGCAACTAATACAAGACAGGGTACCAACTCTGCATTTTGGAATCATTCAGTGGAGTAACAGGAATTCAGCTGCTGGATGCAAAATGCCTGAAGCTGGTTCATGACCTGCCAGGAAGCAGCAATTCTGGCACTGGGTGCATACAGAAGGATCACAGTGGAGCAATTTGCAAGTGGAAGTTACACAAGCATATTGGGTTTTCCATCAGAAAAGATCAAAATTAAATATTGCTGCTTAATCTTTGCTCAAGCAATATGGAAACAAAGGTGCAGAAGATCTCCCCACAGTCAGAACAACAACTGCTAAGGTGGAACAAAGGCAGTGCCTGTAGGGGATCTCTCAGGACCAGCCTGAATCACTTTTCAAGTCTTACCCACGTCCTGCCCTGCCACTGCCTTGGAGCACAAAAGGAATCATCATTAGCAGAATCCCTGCTCAACACTGCATTTCTCCAACTGGAGTCTGGATGCTTGGTGATCAGAAGCTCTTAGTGTGTGGTACATGTGTTTGAAGGATATGAACATCAGCACGTTGGATTTTTGTGACAACAACACTTCAACACATTCACTTATGCAGAACAGCCTTTTTTGATACATTCATTATTTCTTTTAGATATAAATCTAGGCCTGATTTGAAAGTATGCTGCTCTTGGTGGTACTTTTTCATCTTCTTGCAGCTTGGTGCTTGTTCTGCCATTATTCTGCATTTACATACAACATTTCTGTAAAAATCATCATGTCAATATAAAAAGTGACAACATACTACTGTAAGTAAAGAGAAAAAAAAAAGTGCTTTTAAAAATCTATTTTTTTTTCTTTTTATTCCCACCTCTCTCAATAGGCATCACCAGAATGTACAAAGCATTCATGAGCCATTCACTAAAACAGAGATAACTAGAGAGCATACCTGTCAGAGGGCAGCTGTGCCTTGGCAAGCTTGACTATGGTAGGAAACATATCCATGTTACTTGTTGGCTCATCAACACGAGCTCCTGCCTCTATCACCCCAGGCCAACGCAGAAGCCCTGGCACACGAATCCCTCCTTCCCAGTTTGTTGACTTTCCACCTAAAAAAGGAAAGTTTTATTTGCTAAAAAATTAATTTCTTCTTGCTATTTCAGGCTCTGACTCAATAGCTTTTTATTTTTCTTGGATGTGACAACACAAAACCAGAGAAAAGGCAGCAGTCTAGCAGTCAGTATGCCCAGCAAACTCTAGGCAGACCAGTCATATATTATTTTTTTTATCTTAAATTCTCCTTAAAATGTTTTTACAACAGCATAAAACACCCAGGTCTGTATTTTCATGCTAAGCTTTCCATGCTTTCTGGGCAGTTGTACCTTCACTGTTACACTGACCAACAGCCCAGGCTCACAGACATAACTCTGCAGTCATCCACAACATGATACCAAATTGCCATTTTAACCCCATTTCACATCTCAGCTAAAAGAATATATATATTTATATTGCCCTCTGGTTTAAATTGACTGCTATTACCTAACTCTGGGAAGAGAGCTTTTACAAAGGATGATTTATAAAGGAGAACTCTGGGGTAGATCACTATTAATATTTGGAATGATGAATGATGAAAACTATTTAAAATAACTTTCTTACATCACTTGGATTATAACCACATTACCCTTTCCTTCCTTCTTATGTTCTCCTAAAAAAAAAAAAAGCTTACAAACCTTATTTACTCTCTTGAATGACAGAAAAATACAAGGGAATTAATTATTCTACCCATCTGTAGTGCACTTTATGCTACAAACATCACCGATCAAAACTGGTTATTATTGCTTACCTTATAAAATGATCAAAACACCTATTTTTCTATGGCAAGCTCACTTTATTTTACTGATTTTTAAACTGTTTCATGTACTGTTTTTGTTAACTGAGCTGTTCTTGTATGTTCTTTAGCAGATACAGCTCATTTGGGTGTCTTCTCACCTGACCTCTCTTCCAATCAAATGTAATAGTCTCTCAGGATTTTTCAGCTTCAGCCAATGTTACCAGATGAGTTGACTACTTACAAACCTGTCTCACTTCACAGAGAATATAAAAACACAGTACGTGTGAGGAAAAGGTCAATTCTGGCTGTCATTAAAGTCAGAAGTGAAGCTCCACCTTATACCACTAAAAATGCAATAGCACAGCTCCTGAGGCTAAAGTAATGGTCAACTTGATTGCTTGATTGATTTCTCTATGGCTTACAGGTACCAAAACATTTTCTAATAGCTTCTAGGAACACTGCTGAACTCATTTATCACTGCAGTATGTGAAAATGAGATGTGGAATCTGATTATTTTGTGGTATTTTTCCTTTGGTCAGTTAGTGTGCAATTTATTGAATTATCTTCAATTAGTCAATATTTTATTAAAATTATTAATCTTAAACATTTTCACATAGAAATTTTCCCTTTCTGCCTTCGGTCTTGCAGTGCTGACCCAACTCTCCAAACTCTTCTTATTATTGGTGCTGGTATGTATGTTTTTATGTATGAAAAATACTAACTATGCAATTCATTGGTATTTCAGCCCTTTGGAAAATGATGCATGATATGCCTGTTAAATTAAGGACTGGGATGGAGACAGAGTGGAAGATAAAGCAGAATCCATGTTATTTTAAAATAGTAAATGCATATTCAACTAATTTCATGAGTCTTTTAGTTTCCTTTTATTTTATTAAGAATGCTTCTCATAACATAAATATTTTGTTTCTTATATAGTGATTATTTTTTATCTCATATTATATTGCAACCTTTGCCAGCATAATGTGTTAACTGCAAACTATACAATTCATTTTAAAACCTCATCATTCCCCAGGTAATCCTATCAATCAGATTTTTAATTAATTCAGGTAAGCTCTATTTCAAATAGTTCTCCAGTCTGTACATGTGAACACAAAATTTTGCAAGGCTTGATAGAAAACCTCAATTTAATCAGAACTCTTCTGGAAGGTATATTTCCCAGTCTATTTGTCTTCTTTTTCCTCTTCATCATTTATCCTGTATCTTATGTCTGACACTCTAGAAGGCAAATATTTATTTTAGAGGTTCTAAAACACCTCAGGCTGTGCCTACAGCTACAGAAATGTAACCATATGGTTCCTTAATTACTTAAATTACTATGAAAGGCCTATGTGCTACCATTCATGGTACATTTCACTCTGGTGCTAGCCTAAGGGGACAAAACTGAGTTTGCAACCTCCTGACTTTGGCACTGCCTGCTTTGCTTGGGTAGTTCTTTCACAGCTCTATTAAAGTGTAGGGTTACATGCCATTTAAACAAGAATAAGGTGGGTGGGGTTTTGTTTTGCTTGTTGTTTTGGTTGGTTTGTGGTTATGGTGTGATCACTGAAGCAGTTTGTCTGTAGAGGCTGTGGAGTCTCCATCACTGCAGATTTTCACTTGACTGGGTGCCCTGACCAATCCCTCCAGCTAAGCCTGCTGTGCAGGGGCTGACTGCAGACCCTGACACGTGCCTTCCAGAATCAGCCACTACCCAGATTTTGTAGTTGACTCAATTTACTTAAATTTCTTATTAAGTAAATAAATGTAAACTTATTAGCTATCACTTATGTCAACATTTCCAGAAGTGGTCACTGCCTGGGACTCCCCTTTCATAAGTGCAGTATC